>JAPYYV010012376.1:0-10344 GCA_030522625.1 Copidosoma aretas | reverse complement strand
GTCGCCACATATGTTCTTGATAGTTGTTTATTTATTTAATGGAAAAATACTTAAGAAGTATAACTTCATAGTTGGGTGTCCAAGCACCCACCGACTCGTTTATTTTTGTTGATCGTGAGCTCCCAAAACCACCAATTTTATCGATTAATATTATTTTACATGGTATTGTTGCATATACATCTTGCCAAATTTAGTTTGACCTCTTGATTTATTTTTCACACAAATAGGACAATTTTTACAAAATTGTACAATGTATTCTGTTTAATTTTTTGCAGTATAAGGTTTAATTTTGTTTTGTATTTGTTTCATTCCTATAGGACATAAATTCTCGTGTGTTTCTCTTCTTAGTATTTTACTATTATCTTCCGATAATATTATTTTACGAGAATATAGTACAGAAGTTTAATTAAGTTTAAATGAATATTATCTTATCTTTTTATCTAACTTTATAACAACATGGATTATCTATAAATTTTAATTTATCTTTGATAGATTGAAAGTCTTTATTAGTTTCTTGATCTTTCAATTTATTTTCCAATGTTGATAAATTTACAATTTTCAGACTATCTTCTTTATTTTTATAAGTTTCTAAGAATAGGTTTTTGCTTGAACAGTCCGCTTTTAAATTATTTTTGCCTGGATTTTATATTACTTGAAAATCACAATGTGACAAATAATGCGTATGATAGCGTAATTCTCCATCAGTGCTTGCAGCTAAATTCATTTTTTTAAGTGGCTTGCGTTCCGAAAAAAGCTGTAAATTAGTTTTCTATCAACCAATGTTGCTAGTATTTTACTGCTTATTCAATCTCTAAGCATTCTAAGTACGGTGCTTTTTTTTGAGCCTCATTTAATTTTTATGAGGAAATGCGACAGGTTTTTCTATGTTTTCTTTCGTATCACTTGTTTGTGGCTGTTTTAAGACTGCTCTGACGAGGTTCCAGCATTTGTTTGCAAAGGTTTCAAGGAAACTTTTTGATCCATTTTCCCACCGTGATTTTATTGTAAGTTTAGCTAACATACAGCTGTACAAATTTTTACTTGTTTTTTCTAGAAAAAATTTAAAAAGTTCAATTTTCTTTTTATCTTCATTTATCTTTAACCGTTTTCACTTGTTCAAACTCGATAATTCATTGGTATGCATTAAAATTTTTGTTTGTGACTTTTTCTAACATAAAATTACTAGCCAATTTTAATAAATTTTAAATTTCTAACAGATTCATCATTGGTTCATTTGAAACATTGTCAGTTGTAGTTTGATTTTTATCACCTTTAATTTCTTTTAAAAAATAGTCTTTGAACTGTAAGTTTCCTTCTTCGTCTAAATAGATGTTTGACGATGTATTCGTACACCAATCAAAACTTTCCTAGTTTGATTTCTTTTCTTAATGCATTTTTTACTTTGGTATATGCTGGTGTTTGTGTTGATTCAATATGGAGTGAAGTTAGTCTATACTGATTTTGCATGTAAAACATACGCCTATCAGGTGTTTCTATAGAGGTTCAACATGTAACATTCGATTTCCCATCTGCTTAACTTTTAACAGCAAAATTTGTTACGTAGTTTGTCCATAATAACTGTGAATCGTCCACAAAAGAATATTGTTTTATAATGTTATTTATATTTTTAAGGGATAATCATTAAGTGAATCGTCCACAAAAGAATATTGTTTTATAATGTTATTTATATTTTTAAGGGATAATCATTAACAATCAGGACGAATCGATACTCTGTAAAACTAAGTTTAATTGCTATTTTTCTTAAAAGTTATAAAATTTTATCTTACAATTTTACGGAATATAATTTCTTTATTCTCCTAAAAAACGCAAAGACTCGTAGAAATGTGTAATACTTTCGTAATTTCATAAATAGCGTAAAATTTTGAAATTTAAGAAAATGCAGAAAAAATTTATTTTGTTAATAAAAAACCTCTCAAATTCTTCAAAAACTAATATAGGACAGATAGAATTATGAATTTTACTTAATCGCGTGACTCTAAAATGTTTTTCTTGACTTCTACCTTATAAAGAAAAAACGATTCTACACATGCCTCTGTAGTTCGTTGTATAAGATAAATTTAATACAATGAACAATTTTTTAACTAAAAAATTTACATTACTGATTTTTATGTTACCTTCTTATTTTGCGGTCGTTAATGTTTTCAATAATATCCCACCTAATCTTAAGTGTTTATATATTACCTAACATTTTTTATAAGTACTACGATTGTTAATTTGTGTCTAAAAGAACTTTGTAAAACTTACGTGAATTCGTAAATAGCGATAAAACTTTTATTATATAATTTCACTCAGTTAGACTAACTCCTTAGTAAAGGTAGTTATCACTTTTGTTAAGTAATTGTTTATCCTTTAAACGAATTGATACGCACTATACTTTCTAAAACCGCTAACTGTAAAGATATATATTTTGGTCTTAGCGAAGTACGGTAAGCATGAGTTTAAGGATTGTTCTAAAGTTCTCTTAACGCAAATATAAACTTCTTCTGTATTAAAAATTGATTTTATACTTAACACTGCATATGCACTTATTCTCAATTCAAGAGAATTTTTATTTTGGTTTTCCTTATAATCAATGACAAAATGAATATCTGCCACGCTTACACCTCCTAAAGCGTAATATTTTTAGTCGTCATTCCTAACTACATTTTAAATACAATTCGGGTTGATAGCTATCTAAACATTGTATACGGCTATATATGACTTATTTCAAACGCAGCAGCTTTAAAATTAAGAGATATATTTGTTAGAAAGCTGAATAGGATTATAGTATCTATAGAAGTTCTTTATATTACTGTTATGTACATGCTCATGATTTATTATTTAAATTGGTACAGTAATATTTTAAAAATTAAACTTTCAGTTTAGGAAGATATATTAAAATTATTCAGTTATGTTTCTAGTCAAGATTTGCTGTTACATTAACTATGTATAGTAAACATACTAACGATTTAAATAAAAAGTCGTTTGGTTTAAGATTTAAAATAGTTCAAGGAAAAATAATTTTGTTATTTAAAAAATCCTCTTTATGTACGGAATTAACTATTCTATGTATAAAATTATTAATTTCACTTCATATTATGATTCTAGAATTTTTGTAATGACTCTTTCTTTTTTATGTCAAAACTATTTCTTCCATGCTTATATAGTTCACCGTATATAGTAAGCTAACTGGGATTTAACGATTTGTCAACTACAAAAATTTAAAGAAATTATTTTTTTAAATATATTTCTTATTACCAAGTCTATGATGATTCGATAATACCCCATTTATCTCAAGTGTTACTATATTAGTGCACATTGAAAAATTCAATACGATTGTAAATTTGTATCTTTGAAAAATGTGTAAATCCTCGGCAATTATTAAAATAGCGATGAAATTTGTATTGTATAAATCAATTCGATTCTACTAGTTACTCTATAAAAGTACTTTTTTTTTTTTTAACCAAGTGGTTATCATTTTAATAAATCGATACGTACTATTCTTTCAAAAATCTATATCTGTAAAGATTTTTGTTCGGTTTATAGCGGAACATGAAGAGCATGAATTTAAGCGTTACTATAAAGTTTTTTTTACTAAAAAATAAGATTTTTCTATCTTGATGATCACATCTATGCTTTATGTTGCATATGCTTTCTTTTTTATTCATAAGAATTGACCATTTTGTATTTCTCATTTCAAGTGACAAAGATAATGACTGTCATGCGAATATTTTCTAAATCGTATTATTTCCAATTGTTTCTCTTACTATTAATAAAATTAATTCCTGGGTCTCTTAGCTATGTAAGCATGATACACGGCTAAATATGACTGATATGACATGAGGCAGCTCTCAAATTATAAAATTTATTTAATTGAAAACAGAAATTCAATATAGAATGAATATAAGTATTTATTACAGTTATGTTGTGCCCATAACGACGTTTTAGCATTGGAATTTGCACAGTATTCTTTTAAAAATAAGACATTAATTTTTCAAGCATATTATTTGATTATTAAAATGTAGACATTAAATTAAACATAGATCCTTAAAATATATGCTTGAAAACACACACATTTATTAAATGTACAAGATATTACCGAAGTCTAATTGTTAAAACTGACATAACGTAAATTTTCAAAAACATCGAAATTGAGCGAACGTGCTTTTATATTATAACGGAGATGGTATCGCTTATGCATTTAACGATTGTACTATCACAGGATCAATCACTAATTTATGCCTAAATGAAGGATGGTTATGATACAAATTTTATTATCTCGTCATTTTAATTGATTTTCATATCGTTCAATCTTGATAAAATTACTTTGATCCTTCTATCTCCAGCTAATGTTAATTTTCAAGAATCTCTAATTGCTACAGGTAACTTGTTGTGCATTTCCAATGTCTATGGTTATTATTTGTAAAGAGAAAAAATTTTTTGTTGTAATGTTTCTAGCCACCATTTGCTGTGACATTAAGTAAGCATAGTAAACGTATCAACAATTTGAATAATAACTCGTAGGGTTTTGAATTTAAGAAAAAGCCAATACAACTTATTGTGTTATTAAAAAATCTTCTTTTTTCTACACAAACAATAATTCTACAAATAAAATTCTAAATTTCACTTAATTACGTGACTCTGCCATTTTTGTTTTGACTTCTACTTTTTTGTGTCAAAACTATCTTATCTATGCTTGTATAGTTCATCTTATACTGTAAATTGCTGAAATTTACCGATCTGTCGACTGCAAAAATTTAAAGAACTAATTTTTTATCTTATATTTCTTATGTCTTAGTCTTAAATGTTTCAATAATATCCCATTTACCTTAAGTGTACATATGTCAACGCCCATTTGGAAAATATATAATGTTATTTATATTCATTAGGAAAAATCATAAATAATCGAGACAAATTGATTCTCGATAAAACAGTGTTTTAAACTTATTTTTTTTTCATAGTTACAAAATACTATCTTACAATTTTACAAAATATCATTTTTCGCATCCCACCTGTGAAACGGAGAAACATTATTCAATGTTCATTATTCACAATGTTATTTCCTTTCTTGCTAATTTTCAGGATTAGTTGTAGTTTACTTAATAATATTACTTATTCAATCCTTTGATCACCGTTTGTCTCTATTGTGCAAGTAGATATCTGTTTTACTGATTGATTTAATAATGCGGGAAAATTTAAATAATAGATATAAGAAAGTACAGCATACTTTTCTTACATCTCTCCCTTAGGGAAATAACAACCATCAATGAACTTCACTGTTTTCTATATCAGCAGAATCTGCAACTGGGATGAGTTTGGAGACGTGAAATAGATTAGTCTATAATTCTATATGACCTGTAAAAACCTTCTAAATTAACTTTGGTATATTTTGTACGATCTTGAACGGTCTAAGTCGTAGCTCGTCCAGCTTTTTCGGTTTAAATGATTTTCATTTTCTACGTATACCAGCTGCTTTTCGTTTAATTCATAGTCTTTGCTGTATCTTTAAAAATTTTTTTGTTATAATTATGGTTATTTATACTGTTTTTAAAGCGATTTCCCTATCTGGTTCTAAATAATGAATAAAGTTTTTGTGTTTTAGTTCTTTTAATAATAATGAACAATTTGTAGCATCCAGTAAATATTTTCGTAAAAACCCTGTGGCTGTATGTTCTGTTTCGTTGTACTTTTTTATGCATTCGTGAGCTAGATTGACCATGCTATTTTTATTATTTTCATTTATATTTCATCTCATTTTATTAACTGGAGTTCAATTCAATCTTTTGTTTAGTCCTTTAGAAAAGGGTGCATTCGTTGATGTAATAGTTATTGGTATGTTTTTTCCTGCTAAAAATTTTTTGAAAATTTTGAAATTTACTTCTGGATATTAGTTACTTAAAATCATTCCAATATCGTGATTCTCGAGTACACGGAGAAAATTTTACTTCCTCAGAGCTGATATACAAAGTGGCGACATCGTGAATCACGAAGTATACATTGAGAATCTCGATGTAAGCGCCAGATACATCGCGATTCTGGAAGTAAAATAAAATACTTCTAGATTCTGGAAGTAAAATAAAATACTTCTAGATTCTGGAAGTAAGAAAAATTTACTTACCAAATCCCGAGGTATGTTTTTCGTAAATGCGCTATCCCGATGTGCGGTCGGGCGTACTTGTGGAATCTCTGTTTATGATTCCTACAGTATATAGTCATTGACACATATGTGCTGATATATGTAGATATTCACATTTCTGGTTGAATTTATGAATGAACTTGTATATTTTTTCATGATAATTTTATACAGCTGTTCAAAAAAACGATGGCAAACGATTGCGTCCTTATTTTTTACAAATATTTGAAAGTGAAAATTTATCAGTGTAGGCAAAAATCTAGCCTACAATCGTAAAACTTAAATAGTGGTTCCTGTTAAAATCAGTTTCAGTTTTTCATTTGTCAACTAACAAGCATTCAGTAACTTTTCTAAAATCCAACTCAACTTTTTTCTCAGTAATGTGGATGTATAATATAATCAAAGAGTAATTTGCAAAATCTCTAAATTGATGATAAAGATAAATATACATTTGCTATTGTACTAATTCAAAAAATCTGTATATTTCATTATTATCTTTGATTCAATAATTTTTCATGACCATGTCTATACATTTTATTGAAAAGGTGGCTTGAATACTTTAGTCAAATCGATTCTAATCTGAAACCCTCCAAATAGGCTACGATGAGCTGATACGAGACTTGTGTGCATGTAAGATTGTCTCCAAAGCTAAATGTTTATTTGATGTGGTACTCTTACTTTTGTATATCTACAGACTGGCATGCACAAAGGCTTAGAACCTTCGAGCTTCGCCCAGACGCGTAATAGCCACTCCACTCATCCCTCTAAGTGTGAGCTGGACACCATACTTCTCCGTTATTTTCGATCATCCCCTTCTCACCCTTAATTCCCCTGTCTTCTAGGGGGGCATAGTGCTTTGCACTGGTCCCTATGCGAGGAGGTTAGTTTTAGTCGGTAGGCATCCGGGTGAACCCGATACACTCTCCGGTCCGTCGGACCGGAGAAGTCTTTAGAAGTTTTCCCCTCCTCACCCCTTGAAAAAAAAAAGGCTCAGAACCAGGAACTGATCACCAGAGCTTCTTTGCTATCCAATAACGTATCCAAATCTCGTAAAGTGGTTGACCAGAAGATATAAATATTTTTACAGTTATACTTCTATAGGTGCGTTATGCAGGGGGTAAATCAACAATTTCAACATTTCCTCTCTCTTTAAAATGGGTGACGGAAGTGGATTTGGAAATGAGTAACGGAAGTGAATTCAATGCATACCGGAACTAAATTTGAATTTCTATTATCTCTATCTTCAAACGATGTAACAAAAGTAAATATTGTTTCTTTGATTCCTTGAAAAATTAAAAAAAAAAAAACACAAGGTTTTAACTCACAACCTCCTCCACGTGAGCCCAGTACCGTATCTATCTACCCACGAGTTATTTCTTTTAGACAACTACTTTTACTGCCTCATACACTGGTAGAAGTAATTCTTAATAATAATGGATTTTGCGTCTTTGCGAAGCTAATTTTACAAAGCATTGATCGTAAGGATAAACGCTTTAGAATAGAGCCTTATTTCTATGTTCCAAAGATGTATGGCTTTACTCTAAAATCCCGATATAACTTTGGGACAAAGTTTTATGTCTTAACTATTAGTTCCGCGATTTAGGGATAACGTCATGTGACATGTGCACGTAATATATATATATATATATATATTTACACAAGTTAACAAGTGTGCCCGTGCGCGTGCATATTATATATGCATCAGCTGTCAGCAGCAAATTGCCCATCACTCGCATCACAGACAATCAATTTATTCGTCAATTGTTTTTATTTATCTCATGCATCATAGAAATGAAGAGTTTGTTATGTTTACGGGGCTGTGAATCGATGATTCCTATTTTTCAAGGTTAGTCAAAGAACATTGTACTTTATTCGAGTAACGCATACCGGTATCATTAAAGAGGTTAGGTTTAGCAAGTCAAACAACTTTTTGTTGATTTTTATTAGTAATCAAATCGCGATATTCAAAGATCCAAATCCTATTATTCTTTTTCATTTTCCTTTCTTGTTTCATACTCATCCATTTATTAATAAATAATGCTATCGATGATCTGGATATTCATACGAGTGTTCATGGAAATTATTTTGTGTCCAAAAAAGATTTGTATTGATTTTATTAATGAATTAAAACTATATAAATATTCATTTCGAATTATTATTTATCAAATATTTCATGTCGAAATCATTATTATTTTAAAGATGGCATCTTATCACCAGAGCTCATTCCATTATAGTTAAGTCATAATCCTTTGCGTTAAATCGAATGCCATATTCCTTAATAGTTATAGCCGCGCCTTTATTATAATGAGCTACTTCTACCATTGTATACTGTCTTTTATGACTATTTTTAAATTTAAAATTCTTATGCACTGTTTATTAATAAATTTTTTTTCATAAATCATAATAAATTATTGATTTTATTTACCTAAGTAAACAGTTGTTTTCGAAACTTCAAAAGAAAAGTATTACATAATTTTACCGTACGTACAGGCATGAGAGAAGAGGGAAAGAGAGAGCTATACCTGTTTTTTATTATTTGTTAATAGTAGAGGGGAACTTAAACCAGACACTGTGACGTCACGGGCGGAGCCGGAGGCCGATCCCGGCGGGAGATAAGATCTGGCGTGTGGGGAAGTTGGGGACCCGGCGGACGCAGAGCGCAGGTGTATATGAATGTTATAAACAATTTTATGAACAATTTTCAACAAATCGTGCAGGTTAGGTGTATACATAGTTTATCGCTGTACGGTGGTATTCTTGCGAATATGTGTATATGTATGGTTACATGAATGTATGCACAACATTGGAATCTCTGTACTTACTATGAGCGGAGAGAGAGAGAGAGAGAAAGAGAGAGAGAGTCAAGGATTATTAAGTTGACAACAAATGTGTAAAAATATCAGGATACCAGAAGAGGGCAAGAGGCGAAATTTTAGAAAGCTTGGATAGCTGTCGAAGAATAAGAGGGAGAAAAGTAGTATGATGTTAAGCACGGGGAGATGTGAGATATGACTGGTAGCAGCACCACGATTTTCCCGAGTCAGGTCTTGACGGGCATATTTACGTAGTGAAAACGCATCTTTTGGTGGAAGAGTATCAGGAGAATAGAAAAGAAAAAGAGGTGAAGTAGGAAAATTTGAATGGCGGTAAAGATGACAAAAGCTGTTAATAGCTGATGGTAAGATTTTCAAAGATCGCGATATGATGGGAAAGACACCCTTCCTTTTCAAAAGGTGTTCTGAATATTAAAAATAAGACAAACGTGAAAGAATTGGTAATGAATCTTTGTTGAACTGTACGAAGGACCGTAAGGGGATGGTGAGAAAGTCAGGATGGGATATTCTGAGATAAATGTTAATTTCATACGTTTGAGAAAAGCGCGCTAGAAGAAATATATATGTATCCAAGTGTGCAACAGAGAAAGGAAAAAGGAACAGAAAGCTGGTGCAGTAAATGTGACGCTCGTTAAATTAGATGTTGTACTATACTTTTTGAAAATTCGTAGCGCGTGGGAGACTGTAAGCAAAGGATCCTTCTAGATTTCGTATGTGTGGGTTAGAATATCCGTTTCACCTAAATTTTTTCAAACCTTTATAATATGATGATCACGGCTACTGATTAAAAGGTATGTAATAATTGAAATACAACAGAGAGTACAGTTTGAATTTTCTGTATTTATGTAAGATTTACATTTTATGTCTCTTTCCACTATACACAATGCATCTCTTTTGCTAGTAATTCAACACAGAAATTAGTTAATTCTAAAAATACAATATTAAAATAATGCTCTAAAAATACCACATCTGTCGAAGCATCTTACTTTTCTCGAGTACGTTCTTTGACAGCAGATAAATTTTCTTTTATTACTTCATCCAAAATCTGAACACCCATTTTTTGTTCAAGCGCGGTATTTTTAAAAAGACGGATCAATTCTTCTACAATATAGTCCTTACATTTATTCACCAATGTCACTGTACGTGCAATACGTTGCAATCTTTCATCCACACAAGTGGTAATGGCCATAAGACCAAAAAACATGCGCTTCTGCATTACTACTGTAGATCTGTAAGCCTTTTTTTTTCGACATCCGGCTTGCTCCTTCTCATCAGCGCGAATATCAAACAATATGGACTTTCTGCCATAAGAGGTGGTGAAAAGTATGTCGATATTACTCACGTGTATTTTATCCATTACGTCGATCGCCGAGTTGT
>JAPYYV010012375.1:0-11208 GCA_030522625.1 Copidosoma aretas | reverse complement strand
ATGTTTAATATATTAAAATTATCATGGTAAACTGGGCAAAAAAGCATAAAATAACATGCATAAGACTACACACCCACTTTGATGGTAATCTAAGACCATGTAAATGTCAACTTAACCTCAAAGATGGCTTAAAGTAGTGAATTTCGATATTTTTTTTTACAAACCTAATATCTCTCGAAGAAAAATAGCTAGACAGATGATTTTTTTTGGAAAATAAAGGTATGTTAATGCGTTATAAGGGAAAATTAATGAAAACATTGTCAGAACTTTACCCAACCTAAAAAAAACACTGTAAACCGTTAAATTGTGTCATAAGAATAAAAAAATTTTCAATATGAGTCAAAAGAAAGGTACCTCTAAGGTTGTGCACGTACATATTTTTTTTTTTTTTAATTGATTTGCGAAAAAATTAAAAGATGAGACTATTGTCAGGCAATTGTCGATGTTAGGTAGCTTTTTTACATAAGTCTTTAAGACGTTTCTGTATTCATCGTCAATATACTTGGTACCTTTGAAAAATTTAGTAGCATGTTGACAGTTTTATATGATATGTTAAAAAAAGAAAAAATTACTATCTTGTCTACTTCTTTCGCTATTTAAGGGTTAGGTAAACATCCTTATATTGTTGAGTTATCATCAAAGTAATTATTTATTCTTGTTTCTGTCATTTTGTACCTCTTACGCATTTTGCCGTATTAATTTTTGTTATTTTTAATATTTTTGTTATTTTTCGGTAAAATTGTAGCGTTGACAAAAAATTTTTTAGGTTAGGAAAAAGCCTGGATGTTATTTTTATCATTTTTACTCTATAACGCATTTACATACCTACGTTCTCCAAAAAAAATCATCGGTCTTGCTATTTTCGTGCGAGAGATATTAAATTTATATAAATAAAAATTAAAATTTACTGCTTTAAGCCATATTTAAGGTTAGGTTTACATTTATATGGTCTTACATTACCATCAAAGTAGGTATGTAGTCTTATGCATGCCATTTTATGCTTTTTTGCACAGTTTACCATGATAATTTATTTATATTAAACATTTTTCTATTTTTATAACAGAATTTCACGGATTAAAGTGTTTTTTTAGGTTAGGTAAAGTTCTAACAATGTTTTCATTAATTTTTCTTTATAACGCAATAACATATCTTTATTTTTATTAAAAACTCATCGGTCTAGCTATTTTGTTCGAGAGATATTAGGTTAGTATACAAAAATATTGGAATTTACTGCTTTAAGCCATCGTTGAGGTTAGCTTGACATTTATATGGTCTTAGATTATCATCAAAGTGAGTATGTAGTCTCATGCTTGCCATTTTATGATAGTTCGCACAGTTTACCATGATAATAAAATTATTTTAAAATTTTTTGTATTTTCATGACAGAATTTCACGGCATACAGTATTTTTTTTAGGTTAGGTAAAGTCCTGACAATAATCTCTAATATTTACTCTATAAGGCATTAACATACCTTTATTTTCCAAAAAAAATCATCGGTCTAGCTATTTTTGTTCGAGAGATCTTAGGTTTGTATAAAAAAATATCGGAATTTACAACTTTAAGCCATCTTTAAGGTTAGGTTGACATTTATACGTTCTTAGATTATCATTAAAGTAAGTATATAGTCTAATGCATGCCATTTTATGCTTTTTTGCACAGTTGTCTATGATAATTCAATTATTTTAAAAATTTTTGTATTTTCATGACAGAATTTCACGGCTTACAGTGTTTTTTTAGGTTAGGTAAAGTTCTGACAACAATCTCTAATATTTACTCTATAACGCATTAACATACCTTTATTTTTCAAAAAAAATCATCGGTCTAGCTATTTTCGTTCGAGAGATATTATGTTTGTATAAAAAATAAAAAAATATCGGATTTTACTACTTTAAGCCATCTTTGAGGTTAGGTTGACATTTATATGGTCTTAGATGATCATAAAAGTGATTATATAGTCTTGTGCATGCCATTTTATGCTTTTTTGCACAGTTTACTATGATAATTGAATTATATTATACTTTTTTTTATTTTTATGACAGAATTTCATGATTTACAGTGTTTTTTTTAGGTTAGGTAAAGTTCTAACAATATTTTCTATAATTTTCCTCTATAACGCATTAAAATACCTTTATTTTCAAAAAAATTATCGGTCTAGCTCTATTCGTTCGAAAGATATTAGGTTTTGATAAAAAAAAAGTCGGAATTTCCCACTATGCGGCGGGCAAACAAAGTGGTAGGTACTCTTGCGGCGCGTCTCTTCTCTCAGATCTTCAACTAAAAAACGAAGCATATTCAAGTACTCGTGTTTTTTATTCTGTGAGCACCCCAAGGCCATCATAACCCACGTAACATTTAGATATCAGCGGTGGGATGGCTATCGCGAATTAAATTGGATAAAATAATAGGATTTTTAATTTTACGCTCGGTCGTTCGATATTTTTTTTTACGCGATTTTTTTGGGAAACACACATACTATCGTGCCAGGAGGAATAAGGACTACAGCAGAGAGAGAGAGAGAGAGAGAGAGAGAGAGAGAGAGAGAGAGAGAGAGAGAGAGAAAGAGAAAGAGAGATAAAGAGAGAGTCATCATAGCACTAATGCGGCCGTGGACAGAGATGCCGCCAGGAGATCAGCATTATCAGGAGGAAGGACACCCAGGGGACTACCATCGGAGACCGTACCAGGCGTAAATGTACGGAAGCATCTTGGTCATCATAATCTTGGCAGGAAATACTAGGTAAGTTGAGTGGAATTACGTTTGAATGCATTTATACTGTCCCGGGGTTATGAAAATAAGAGCTTCTTCAGGTTAGTGTGATTATAAAAATATTCATTATCTCGGATTGCGTCACGATTTTTTTTTGGTTGTTTAAAGGCGTATTACCGAAGTAGGTTGTCACTTGTTGAATATAAGGGTGGTCATATCGATAATTATTTGGGATAATTTGACACTAGCAGCTTAGACCCGAAAGGAAGGCCGAAAAGAACTACTAGAGTAAATTATAGAAAGTTATAGCGCGGAACTGGTTAATTTCGTGCCATAGCGGCAGTATAGGTAATTAGAGCCTGACGAAATTTTTATCATGCACACAATGGCAAGTCACGAGAGGCTACAAAACGACATACAGAGTGACGGGGGATGAGGAAACAATTATGTCGGACACTGAAAATGAATCGGAATCAGAAATGCTGACCGTGGTGCTAGAACATAGTCCAGAGAGCTAAGTAGATTGGGAAAAAATGAATAAAAAACAACGAATTCTCATCATGAAATTGTTGAAACGGATGAAACCGGGAATAATCAGGGAGAAAATTTGGCCACCAAAACACTTAAGTGGGGAAGAGAAAATGGGACCCCCCAATAAGCACGCACAGGAAATAACAAATGGGTCAACATCAAGATATGTGGAACACATGCCAGGAAACGGGGAAACGGAAAACATACGAAACGAAAATACGTACGGGAATAAGCCGTCACGTCAAAATACACAACAAACGGCACAGAATACGCCGCAATTCACCTCAGAGCGCTCGGGGGAGATGTTAGAGCAACAACGGGGTGGATATAGGTTCAACAATCAATACGGTTTTGGAGCACAAACAACGGAATAGCCGAATCTCGCGAACATGGATACTTATAATCTCAAGCAACATTTATAAGACCTACAGATTCCGACTCAGCTAAACACCAACTTTATAAACCCCGTTGTAAGCTAACAGCAAGCTGAGAATACACATTAAAACGCAGCCGTTTAATACGCATTAAAATGCACTGGCCCAGGTAAATAAAACTTTCGTATTTGGCCTGGACGGAGAGCCGGTAAAAGCCACCAATATTTTAAAGTATCGCATTACGACTACGATGGATAAGCCTGTGACGGCAAAACGCTATAGATATCCGCCTGCGCTGAGAGAAAAGTTGAAGATAGAAATAGGAAAATAACTCGAGCAGGATATAGTTGAGCCATCGATGTCGCCATATAGTTCAAACATGTGGATAGTGCCTAAAAAAACAGGGCCGGATGGCGAGAAGCGTTGGCGAGTTGTCACAGACTTTAGACTGCTAAATTGAATCACTGTTGGGAGCTGCCATCCCTTGCCGTTCCAGAATGATATACTAAAGCATCTAGCAACAGCCCGGTACATCACAGTCGTGGATGTAAGCAAGGTTTTTTCCTAATAGAAATTTACGTAGACGATGCACACAAAACGGCTTTCTCCGGGCCAGATGGACAATACCAATATAAAAGAATGCCAATGGGGTGCACGGACTCCCCGAACACATTTATAAGAGCAATAACTCTCGCCTTGGCTGGATTGCAAGGGTACGAAATTGAGGTTTACTTGGACGACAATATGGTGCTCGCCCCGAATCTCAAAGAGCACGGAAAACGCATTATAAGGCTCCTAAAACGACTGGGCGAGGCTAATTTGACAGTTAAGCCAAAAAATGCCAATTTTCAAAACGTAAAGCTAAAGTCCTGGGACATATTGTGAGGGAAAAATAAAAACGGACCCAAAGAAAATCGAGGCCGCAAGAAAATACCCAAAACCTACAAATGTGATAAAAGTAAATCAATTTTTTGGATTCATTTCGTATTACAGGAGATTCATCCAAGGTAATACAAAAATTTGTCAGCCGCTCTCCAAACTCTTAAAAAAAGGAACAGTGTTCAAATGGTAAGAGCAGCAAGAGCGAGCCTTTAAAACACTTGTAGATGCGCTATGTAGCGAGCCGGCTCTTGCAGCACCCGACTTATACAAGCCCTTCATTGTAACAACTGTCGCGTCAGATTACGCAATAGGCGCAATACTGAGTCAAGGCAAACTTGGAGAAGATCAACCGTGCAAGTATGCCTCACGTTGTCTACGGGGTAGTGAACTGCGCTATCCCACTTATGATGAAGAACTGCTAGCAATCGTCTTTGCGAAAGACCAGTTCAGACCATATCTGTATGGACGCAAATTAACGGTCGTTACAGATCATGAATCATTGAAGCATTACCATACGTCCAAAAAACCTGACATTGGATTTACTAGGCTAAAAGCAGAGTTAAGAGGCTACGAGTTTGACGTAGTATATCGCCCAGGTGCATTCAATAAAGCGCCAGACGCTCTCTCCCGCAATCCAGTGCTGAGAGAAGGGGAAGTGAACACCAAACGGTCGCGTCAAAAATTATATCAACTAGAAAACAAACAAGAGAAAGAAGGACTAGCTAATAGAGACGGACCGCCAGCGCGAGTATTTAAATTACGCGCAACTCGCAGAAAAAGGATTCAGGGTAGACCTAAGAAAGTAGATATTCGCTGCTCAGAATCAGAAAGTTCAGACGATGAAGTACAAAAGAAAAAACAAAACTACGATGGGCCCAACGAGAATGAATCAGACCTAAGGATCGATGGGCAAGCAGACGGCCAGGCAGATTCAGAATTAGAGGAACCGAATCACGAAGAGCGCCCACTGAGATCACAAAGGCGTACAAAAAAATATATTGTACGCAATATAAATAATGAGGATGGAAAGGAAGCTGCGACAGTAATAATCACATCGGAAGATGAAGTCATTTCGCAGGGACAGACTACTGGAAAATTGGGTTACGTATTGAAAGAACCAGGATTTAAAAAAAGGGTAAAAACGACGAGTACACCAGCAGTAGTACAGCCGAGGGAAAAATTGCGAAAAATACGTAAAAGACAGCTTGACAGCCTGCATCGACAAAAATCGCAGTTCTCAGTTACACCACAGATATTCAAGCCTTCAAAAGAAATAATTATAGCCAACTGTGACATGCCACAAACTTTGAACCCAAACGTGGGAAAATATACAAAAGATCAGGGACATGGAGGCGAAAGACTTTAAGAAACTACAAAAATAAAGCATACCGTCACGCCAGGTATGGAAGCAATAAAAGAGCCAAATATACACGACCTACTAGAGGGTAGGTCAGACGAATTACGGGCACAAGTAATAGTTGATATCAAACGACATGACATACAAGGCAAACAGGGTATGAAAATCGACGTATCGGAGCCCAAAGAAATTACGCCGATGAAAAGAGCAGCACACGATATAACTGGAAGAGAGAACGAAACAACGCATAGCGGGAGCAAAAAAATCCCACCAGATCAACGCAAGGGCCAAATGGAAGTAGAATTCAATGTTCTAATAGAGACAACTACACTTCCAGATAGATGGCTGGAATTTTTAAACGATAAAACGCGAAGAGAGACTAATCAATGTGCTGTGACAGACGTAGCATTTACTAAAATAACGGGGTTACCGCACGACCCACCCGGAAACTTCCTATTTTACACCCTGATATTTTTATTGCATCTTGACATCTCTACCTACGAGCTACGGACGATTATACGTGACTTAAAATGGTTACAAAAATGCAGAGAACCAAAGGTGACAGAGGAAATACTTAAATCACAAACAAGCTATGGAAATGGTGATTGCATATTCCTACTGTCGCAGGAATTCAAGAAAATGTATGCGTACACTTCGTATTAACCAACGGTACATACCTTTACTTGCAATACATATCATCAAAAGATGAAGAGTTCTACCACATACATCTAAAGGGCGTGGGCAAAAGCGCACATCACACACCTATAACACAATCATCCGCCGGAAAGGAGCCAAGTAGCAGACCGAAGTGCGAGCCCCACGAAAATAACCAAGATGAATATGAAAGTAAGCAGGGTAGCTATAGTGAAGACGACAGGATAGACCGGAGTAAACGAGGTAAAAATGTCAAAACTCAGTTAGGAACAATACAGCAACCGACCGAAACCGAGGTAAACACAAGCGATCATACTCAAGAGCAAGAGAAGGAAGGCAAGCAGCTAGAGCAAAATGACGAGGGAGACCTCGAAGTAGGCGGGGAGGAAAGCGTGGAAAATAATGATTTAAACGATGCATTACGAGAAACAGACAGCGAAAGCAAGTATTAGAGGGCAAGAAAGCCATTTACTCACCGACGTTGGAAAAATATAGAGTATGTAGGACACGTTAACCAACAGAAATGCCACCATGGGCACTAAAAGAAGGAGAAGACTCACTTCCACTACAAAAACTGAGTAAAGTCAAGGGGAACCCGTTTAAGTACCTAGATAACATAGCTTCCATGACGATAACAGAAACAGTACCCAATACAGAGGCGATAGACGCTTTGCACGAAAGAGGATATATAAATCCGACGCGTAAGAACCTATGTGTATGGACTCATACAACACGACAGAGCATGAGAGTACGGAATACTGGCCGCACAAGCTTGTATTAGGCCAAAGAGCAAGAACACCGTCTAGCTTTAAACCGCGATCTGACACTTAAACGTCGGACGAATACATAATGAGAACCATAGCTGCTATGAATCAAGTACAAGCAAAATATCAATCTAAATACTACTACGATCGAAAACAGAATACAAAATACTTTTTGGAAGAAAAAATGGTGTATGGATTAAAGGAACCATCAAAAGGAAAATACAACAATCAATACAAGGGCCCTTATGAAATAGCGGTCATCGATTACGGGAAGAAAAACGTAAAACTGCAAAGAGGGGACGAAGTATGAGTTTTTCACGTAGATAAAATAAAAAAAGCTTGTATAATAAAAGCCCCACCCAAAAACCCTGACGTAAGGATATATGACTAATTTACTATTATTATATAGGGTGATAGATACTATAGCAATGACTTACTTAGCAACGGGAAAACTAAGCCTCACGCAAATCTGTCGCGGCCCCTGGACGCACCGTGGGAAGTAGGCCAAAAGCTAGTGTAGATCGCCGTATGCGCGGTGATAAATGGGGAAAATACACAAGCATACCACACAGACACACCGTTTCGACATTAATTTTTTTTTTTGCGGCCCCCGGACGGCCGCCAAGGGAATTATTTTGTGGGAAAAATCTTTAGCAAAAGAAGCAGTGAGAAGCACTGAAATAGCGCGCGCAGCACTCTCTAAGATATAAATGTATTTTTTTCATTATTTGAATAAACTCAGAAAGCAAAAGTGATTGTTATATAAATAAATTTTTTTTCAGTAGAATAGATACGACGAGCGAGGGCAACTGCTACATAAATACAATTTATTTTTGTATTGTTTAAGTCGTATAAATAAAAATAAGCGAGTATAATTATTATAAACAAAGGGTACAAGAAGTTGATAATGTAATAACCATTTTAAGGACGCTGCCTAGTATCTTTTTTTCCCAGGCAGTTACCTTCATTACCGACGTTGATTAAAAACTTATTTGTATTGTTAAACGCATTTAAAAATATCTGTGTATACAGTACCGATGCATTAAAGTTCATTTATAAGTGCCCCCTACTTTTCCGCTCGCTCTTATTCGTTTTCTCTAAAATTCGACATTGCCAAGTTAACCTGAAACGTATAACTTTGCCATTATTTTCATTATTCCTTATTAAAAAGCATTATAACATGGGTTCAAACTTTAAGGGTTAAATTATCTAATATTTTTCTGTTTACCATCAAAAAATTATTCAAGTGTGTTATTTCTAACTGATTTTATTGAGTTTTTAAATCACGGTCCCATATGACCAACGTTAAACTGCTTATAGTTGTATTCATATTTCTCTTTAGTTAGTATTATAAGGTACGCCCAAAAAACGCGAGTGAGTTTAGAATACTCTAATCTATCATAATTTAAAGTTTCAACAAATTCTATTATTATTTTTTTTAACTAGGCAACGTCCTTAAGGGAGAGAGGAGTATAGAAGTAGGGTAAAGAAAAGGAAAAGAGCATCAATTTTGATGGTCATCCTTATTTGTTAGTAATTTATTGCACTTAAATTTTTTTTTACCCTCTTTTTTCTTTTTCACGCCTCATTTTTGTTTCTCTTCGTCCTGGGTGAAGACCAGGGCCCTGGCAGCAAGTACAATGGTCTCCCTTTGCCCTATCTCCCAAGTGAAAGCTCAGGAGGCGCTCCAGGCACGCTTCGTACGTGGAGATCGGCTCCACGTGTCCAACAGCAACGGGCCGATCTTCGGTCTCACAGAGACCGTTGGACGGTCCCCGAACCTGAAACAGAGAAAAAGAATTGGAGAAGAGGTAACAGAAGTCAAGCATACAGAAAATAAATAAGTTACCTGCAGGACGGCGCAAGAATCAAGGGGATAGTCCGCCCGATCGAAGGGTCATCACGACAAACAAACAGGTCCTTGACCTAATAAAAAAAAAAAGTACAAAAAGAAGGCACAGATCAAAAGAAAAGACAAGGAGAAAAAAAACAGCACAGTAAGCAATTAAATTGCAACTTACGTGATGACACCCTGGCGTGGCACAAACTAGGCCCTCTTGCAGGATGGCCTCCAGAAGCACGGCACAGCGGCTCCCGTCGGGCGCTAAGAACTTTGTCTCCGGCGCACTATCAAAATTGAGCCTCGAAAAGGCAGACAGGTTGGCAAAAAACTCACTAACGTAAGCGGTCGATATTGGCGAAAGATACGAATTTGATATGACCAAAAAAAAAGAACATGACGATCACTACAACAGAGGAGGAGCCGAAGAACGGTCGGTTCGAAAAGAGAAAGTGAAAACACAAAAACAATTTTTCATTGAATAACAACCGAACGGACACCACAACACAAAAGGCTCGGAGAGAATCGAAGAAGCACTTGAAGAAACTGAGAGTCACAAGCAATATAAAAAATGATACGGACGAAACGACAACGCCGAAAAAGGGAGAAAGCCCAAGAATACCCCCACAACATACCTTCCCTGTACCTTATCGTGTCGTAAAAAAACAAAAAAGGAGAAAAAAAACGGGAACCCGCGAAGAGAAGAAACATATGGGGAAGTGCTCGAAATTCGAAGCTAAACACTGAGCCTTAATATTGGCCACACTAAAACTTATTTACCTCCATGCTCGTCCCTGCCAGACCGGGTGCAATGGAAAGCATCGGAACCGCGCCGAATTCCTAAAAGGGCACCGCGAACCCACTTGTGCGCAGGTATGGCAAACCGCTGTAAATCAAGTAGCATAAATACGCCCATAAATCAAATGCTTAAAATGCAAGGAGATAAAAATTAGTGACCAGCAGAGTATAATATAACATAGTAATAGGAAAAATCAAGTAAAAAAAAAAAATCTGTATTTTCTAAGATAAGTTTTAATGTGTATTATATTATCTTTACGCTCGGGGTATAATTCGACACATACACACCAATAATAACGGAGATAGCGCTTGGCGCGGCAGCAGGGTCATTCGGAATGTTTAAATGGGGGACCCCGGTAATACTAAAACTGTCTAGAATGTTCATTGGTGGAGAAAACAGGAACAATACAGCGAGGAATGAGAATACAACGAGACCCACGGCACCACAACCAATCGTCATCTGTGTACGAGAAAGTCATCCGATTGCAAATGAAACGTCAAGAACCAGCAATAGTGAATGATCGCGCTTCATCAAAAGTAACAGCGATGCATAAATAAATTGTTAAAAAGAATTGCTAGGTAATTTTAGCGTATAAGGTCGTACAGGTGAGGTGGAGTAAAATATTCGAAAAACATAATAGACGTCAATATGAAATAAATAATAATAATTAATTTAAGTGTCGTATCAGTAATAATTATAATAAAAAAAATGTAAAAGGATGCAAGAAAAAGGGAGAAAGGTAAAAATGCTTATTATGATAAGGAAAATGTATGAAAATAAAGTTGAATGTAAAATAGCACCATACTGTCAAATGATAAATTGATTATTGTAGAGAGAGAAGAGCACAACACGAACAAAGTATGTCATACACAAAATACGCATGAGAAAGGTATGAGAGGGCGGAGCAATAAGTAAGAAGATGTAAAGAGAGCGCCGGCCCTCTTAGGAAGTGAAAGAATGAGTGTGAAATGACACAGACCCCGTAAAGAACATAACTCATCACAGCACACGTACATACACACAGGTACGAGCTAGCTGCTACAGAAGTCAGCTTCGTCGAGGGCGCCGACGCACAGTGGACTGAAACTCTAAAAACAGTGCCAAAATTCTTGCTTACAGCGAATTTTCATCCGATTTATAAGATTTTGGGCTTATTTTGTTCCATACGTCATATACTTTAAGGATCCGTTTCCCTCGAAACTGTCACAAGTCGTCATATATATGTAAAATATGTGTATATATGACATATTCTGGTAATCAGTGATTTCTGAATAAGTCAAACCAATTTTTTTAATGTTC
>JAPYYV010012374.1:0-28345 GCA_030522625.1 Copidosoma aretas | reverse complement strand
CCCCCCCCCCCCCCCCCCCCCCCCCCGCGAGTAGCGCCCAACGGCGCTTTTGCACATGACGAGCGGATTCGAGCTTCCGCTGACGAATGAGAGTGCAAACAAACGCTCGGGCCGTAATTTCGTTGATATTTTTTGCCGCGCGCCCGCGGGGGTCGTTGGGTCTTTGGGCGGTGAGAGAGCTTTTCGTTTTTTCGGGCAACGGTCCCGCGTTTGTCAAATAGAAACAGGGCGCGCGAGAAGGGGGGGCCTCTCCCTCCTCCGTTTCAGCCTTGATGGTTAAATGATTAACTCGCGGAGCGGAGGGGTAGAGTTTTACTTTTCGCGCGGCGATGATGGTTTGGAAACGGAGATGGTTATTCAGCTCGTTTCCTCCACTTGCGGAGAATTAATTCTAACGGATTCCATTTTTTTACTTTCCGAAAGAATTATTTTACTCCGTGCACGCGTGAACTTGATTATTATTATTTTTCTAATAATGATTATACCGTGCTTCAACTTTCTTTCTTTCTCTCGGCATGATATACCCGCTCAAGGTTTTCCAGTGGCTGGCGTACTTAAATGGAAAGACAATACACACGTCGGAGTTTTCTCTCCGCAGAGTCCGTATACAAAGAGAGGAGGCTCGGCAGTCATTTGAGGATCGCGTGCAGGGTTTTATCCCGATTAAGACAAAATGTTTGCTCTTATAATAACTACTGACAGAGTTGTTATCGTAAACAAAAGTATTAATATTATCTGTCTCATCCACGTATACCAAACGAAACGTTCCTCAATTGGTATATTGCATGTAGAATTGACTAACTATGTACCGTGCACATTCTTATTATGCACGAATAATCGTACACGAAGCATTATTCACGAACTCGTAAATAATGACCACGAAATATTTATTACTTTTTTCTTTGCGCACAATATACTTGAACATGATTCTGCAATTGTCAGAAGATGTGCACAAAAATTCCAGAATCATGCTCAAGTATTGTGCGCAAAGAAAAAAGTACTGAATATTTTCGTGGTCATTCTTTACTGGTTCGTGAATAATGCTTCGTGTACGATTATTCGCGCACGAACCTTGC
This sequence comes from Copidosoma aretas, assembly GCA_030522625.1. NCBI lineage: Eukaryota > Metazoa > Arthropoda > Insecta > Hymenoptera > Encyrtidae > Copidosoma > Copidosoma aretas. Next base: position 27,269 of record JAPYYV010012374.1, on the reverse strand, counting down.
GTGCGCGGTGCAAGTTTGTCGGAAAATTCTGTTTGGTCCGTCGGGTGGATTATGAAAAAATATTGGACACAAAAACAAAAATTGCCAGAAACAGAGGACATCGAATTTTACGAGCGAGGGGGGGGGGGGGGGCTCGTGACGTCATAGGGACATAAAAATCGTATGTCCCTGTGGCGCACGTCACCCCCACACCTAAACTTCGACGTGTACAATATCTCGGTTGTGTTTTTTCGGCCCCGATTTTTTGATCGTCCGCCCGACGGACCAGATAGAATCCAAATTGAATCGGGAGAAAACGCCCCCGACACGCCTCGAGTCCTAACACACCACGCGTCCGCCTCTGTGTTCCAGGCGAAAGAGCGCAGCATGCCCCACCCGGGCTCGTTCCAGCTTGGCTGCTGGCTCCTGGCCTGGCTGACCCTGGCCGGCTCGCTGCGGCCGAGCGGGGCCGAGCTGTACACCGCCCTCGTCGACATGGAGGAGCTGCTCACCACCGAGGCCGTGCTCATCGACACCCTGCACGGCTACATCAGCGCCCAGGAGCAGCGCCTGGCCACGCTCAGGAGGTAAGTTTTCCCCGTCTTGTCGGTTGCACCGACCAGGGCCGAATGGCCGATTGGTTCGTCTCGAGTAGGGATTAAAGTAGCGGTGATGGTAGGGCTTTGAATGTCCAACGGGTCGACGATGTTCCCCCCAAAAAATAAAACAGCCCAATGTAGCACGTACACCTGTACGGATTACGTTTTATCCCTCGTTCTCACAGTTCATCTGCCCCCCGTTGTTCCCCCCGCCTCCCCACTTCCCCCCCCCCCCCCCCCCCCCCAGGAACAGGCCGCTCCTTACCCCACAGCTCGCTCCTCGCGGCGAGCACGCGATTTCCGTTGCGGCGGTGCTAGAGTCCGCGGGGCAGAATGAAAAAACGGCCCACGAAATCGCTCCGTGTAGCATACAGCGTACAGAGGGGACACGATGGGGAGGCTGCAGCAGATATAATACGTACCGTGACTCTGAGTAGATTAGAGACGAGCAACGGAACTCAGTCGTCCGGTCTGTGCAGCGGTGTATTGTAGGATACGCGGGCGCGTGCGCCGTTTCTTTTTTGTAACATGATACAGCTCTGCTGATTGAGTGACGTCGAAAATTCATGCGATCGGTTTTTCAAATTTGAATCCACTTTTTTGTTTCCTGCTCAAAGAATATTTTGTTTGGTTCGAATGGCAGATCGACAGAATGCGATGAATGTTCGTTCGGCAGCAACCAATGATTCTCTCCTGGTGTACTTTTGTTCGAATTCGATCTGATCGAAGCGTTCGTACGTACAAAAATCTCCTGTTTCTGCTTCAAAAGTGGAAATTCAAAGAGCCAGAATATCCAATTTAGCTTTTCGCTGTTCGCGCCGTACGCACGGAGTGAAACGTTTTTGAGGGATTTTATTTTACAGAGTAATCCAAACGTGTTACGCGGCGTGGAAAAAACAAATGAAAAGTTCCGCGAGCAAAGCCAAAGCGGGGAAGCTCTCTGGTTGTACAAAAATGAATTTCACGCTTTCTCGCGCGCTCCGTCGACCTAACAATGCTTTTTATCATTGCACATCGAGCGGTGCAATTTCAATTTAAGCGAATTGACGCGTGCGTGTAGTCATTTGAGCCAATTTCATTTTACAGGCACAGCAAAAGGCAGGCGGGAAAATAATACCGAAACATCTGGTTCAAACTAGTTGTCGAGAAATAATTGAAGATTTAACTCACTGGGCTGAAAAAATTTGGTCGGACCCAGCAATCATTACACTTGCGGGGAAAACAAATTTGCATGTCCAAAACGTTTTTGCACAACTTTTTTTAAAAAACATACATCCCATTAGATCGGTTTAAAAAAAATTTGTTTACAATGTAAAATGATTGAAATAGCACGACTGCTTCAACAGCAATTCATAAAACCGTTTCCGTTTCTTCCCTCGCAACTCCTTTCTTGACATCTCTTTCTCGACTTACTTGCTTTCATTGCATCAACGAACGCTCTGTTTTCTTTGGAACTTCATTTATTCTCATAGAGCCGTTCGCGCAATACGGATATTGCTAAGTTCGAATCGCACTGCAGTGCATTCTTCACGAGGTTTGCGTAACGGAACAAAGATTAATTTGTTACACCGAAAAGGTTTTTCTTCTTTTTGACTATTCTTTTTCGTCTTTTCATTTAGTTTAGATCTTATGGAGATTTTTCAAGTAACTTTTTCCTAACCCAACTAAAAAATACTCGAGCATTAAAAAAAATAAGTTTAAAAAGAAAATCAACCATCAAAGTACAATAAATAATAATGAGAAGTATGATTTTTGGCTTTATTTCGATCAAGATTGAGAGTGAGGATTATTATTTAAAAATGCTATATGTATATTTTATTCATTTGTAGTAATCTTTCTTATTATAATACATATATAATACATTTGTACAATATATAAGTAGTGCTTAATTTACTTACACGTACAATATACTAATATTAACTATATACACTGTACACTTTAAAATTATGTAAAAATTATTTCACATTTTTTTCTTAATTTACCCGCTGATTTATATTAATATTACTGTGGAATACTTGGTCTAAAAACGCAGTGCATGATGGGGTAAGTTACAGGCATAGTAACGTTCTCGATCCATACAGGATACTCAACTTTAGTGTGCGGTCTCGGCACAAACTCCTCGGCCGATGGATTCAAATTTGATTCGTCCGACTCTTTATCCAGATTCGGATTGTTGTTGATGATGTAGTGGAAATAATCGTAACGATCCATTCCGTAGATACTGGCTTCCTCTATGTACTTGCGCCAGTGGAACTTACATGATCCTGCAACACAAAAATAATGCACAATTCGTAAAATACACAAACGAAAAGATGACCACAAAAATAAAAAGTTCGAATCTTACCAGTCAAGCTGAGAGCCACAGGATCTCCAACCACGGCAACAATGTCCCTAGCTCGAGTAATAGCAGTGTTCATCAGCTTCTCGTCGGTCAAGAAACCAAAGTCGTTCTTATAACCCACAGCCTCCCGAGTACACTGGCGGGTGCGTACAGCGCTGATGAAGAGCACGCAGAACTGTTTTCCTTGTACGTTGAGTACCCGCTCGACCGACACCTTTGACAGTCCACGGGAACGTAGCTCGCTACGGATGCGGAAAACTTGTTCGGCGTAATGCGAGACCACACACACGGAGTTCTCGTTGAAGGGGCCCCAGGTTTTCGGCCAGTTCTCGTGAAGCTCGGTTATGCGGTCCGCAATCTCCAGGGCCTCCTGATTGTTGTAGTAGCCGGTCGAGTCCGAGACTTTGATGGCCGAACCAGAGCAGGCGATGAAAGTCACTGGTTCATAAATCGAGATCGAACGGGGTTTCGCACCAGCCTTTATCTGCTTGTCGTAAAACAGCTTGGACGTCAGGCTGACGATGGTCGAGTGCGACCGGTAGTTTATGCACAGCTGGATGCGGCACGGATGCTGGGGCTCATAAACCTTATTGATGCGCTCTAGAATGCTGACGCCGAGACCTTGGGCTCGAGAAAGATCGCTGTGGACTTCGGGAGCCAACTGCATCTGGTCACCGGCTAGTACGAGACGAGTCGTGTTTGTGGCTAGCGTCAGGCAAGTCAGAGCCTCGCACTCAAAAGCCTGAGCTGCCTCATCAACTATTACGTGCGTTGGCTTGAAGTTCAAACTGCCCAAACAGCTTGATGTACCAAGCGTGGTGATGATGACCCGGCAATTTTCTAGATCCTTGTTGGTCGGGTTGCGGAACTGGCCAGTCACACTGTCGAACAAACAATACTTCTGTACTGACGCGTTGACCTGTTAACAGAGAAATATTTTTCGATCGTATTTTAGATAGTTTGTGTTGGTTTTTTTACAAAAAATAAGAAAAATTTATACTTACAGTGCTCCTAACTCTTCCCGTGTAGTACAGCCGTATAGGACGGAGTCTCTCATCTTGATTTTGCTTGAACCAAACATCGAAAAATTCCCTTATGTACAAATCTGCAGCACTATTACTATGAGTGCATAGTATAAGCTTGCTATTCTCGTCATTAGTGAGCAATATCCTAATTGCTTGAGCAATTGTCGAGGTCTTGCCTGTCCCATATGGTCCAAGAATAAGAACAGGAGGCAGGACAACTGCGATTGGTGTCATGATTGCTGCAACAGCTTCCTTTTGCTTGTCATTAAGCTGACAGCCTTCAAAGCTCCAATCGTCGGTCCATTTCAGCATTCGGTTCTTAGCCAAATTACTCAACTTACGCTCTGGAAAAATAATGCGAGTATCGGGCAAGGAGTCGATCGCTCTGTGCCAATCACAAAAAGGCGTTCGGCTCATCATGAATTCGATAAACATCAGCGCCGTCGTGTTTGGTTTTAGTTGAAAACGTTCGACGCAATCTTTCGAGATTCTGCCATAAATGACGCTGCTACACTTTTCGATGATAAGAGCTTCATACTTTTCTCGACCAAGGCTGAATCCTGTTTGGTAATTGTCACCTGAAATGACTTGTCGTAGCATCAGACTGTTGCAACTGCGTAGTAAAAGTCGGCCGCTTTTTGTATCTTCCGATAGATTGCGACTCAAAGGCAACTGAAAAGAAAAAAAAAAATAATAGACTCGAAATATCGTAGTGTATGCATGAAAAATTATAAAAAATGAATAAAATTGTATTTTCACCTGTATAAATAATTCACCGGGAGAGGCATATCTAAAGTACGACAACTCTTCTTTCCCAAGTTGCAGTTCAGAGACTAATTTAATGTAAGCCACAGCATTGAACCGGCTTATATGCTCTCGTCTGGCAAACTCCTCAACCGTCAAAATTTCATGCATCTTTCTTGTATACGTTGGCGGATAAAGATTTGCATCTTTCAGCGTTGTATGTGTCAAAAAAAAATTGTTTATGCTTTGTTTCTTGTAAATTTTAGTGACGTTCTCTTCTTGTGCATCAACTTCTGGCATTGTGGTTTTAAAAGGAATGACCGTATATTGGTCATCATTTTCCTCGTTATGACATAAAGTTTCCAAATACTTTTGTGCATTCACAAGACGCAACTTGTCCTCTTCACTATCCAAAATATCAATGCACAATTGACGACGGATCGAAGCCCCTTCGTTAAATCTAAACAGAACATCCTGGCAAAACGTGCCAGAGTGTAAGACTTTAAATTCAATTTCGACATAATAGAAGCTAACAGCCTCCGTTTCCGAATTCCCTTGTTCGTGAATATTAATTTCTCCAACACTTAAATCAGTGGCTTTGACGTATTCGCCGAAAACATTTTTTATTCTAAAACCATTTTTTAAACTGATTTCACTCAATAGTACTTGCGTCAGGTGAGTGGGTCCTGTAAATAATATTTTATTGTGAATTAAACCGAATTTCAGCTGTATAAACGTCAAGATGCGATAGTAAAATAAATATCTAAAGATAAAAAGAAGAGATAAGTATGCACAAGTGTCAACATTGAAACACCAAACGGTAGTAAAACCATCAGCTGACGGCTATCTGTGGCGTAAACAACAATAGACGCTCTAAAACTGACTTTTACCACATACATATATAGGTACATAGATACGTGTATATATACTTGACACAAAAACAGCTAGAAAAACGAGTGTACGTCACGACGCGCGTATCATAAGTACTTTTTGGTTAAAAAAATTAGTTTGAACGAAGAGAAGTAAAAGGAAGAAAATGACTAAAAAGCCGAATGCAAGAGAGTGAAAAAGAATGAGAGGCTACAGCTACTATACCTGTCCATCTGAAGCCACTTACTTTTCGAGGAGACTTCAAACACCCAGTTGCAGACTGGCTTCTCGCCGCACTTGAAGCGCACATTGAGGGGCATCGTCGTCTCGACGGCCGCCTTCTCGAGGTTGTCGTCGGTCATCCTGTCCTCGGGATTGCGCGAGTGTAAAAAAGCATGCAGGAGTCGATGAAACTCGGAGAAGCCGTCCGACATAACCTCACTCTGCTCCGGGTTCAGGACTCCGTTCGTCACTTCGGCCATCTTGATTATTCTCACTGCACAAAAGTCGTGTGAGCGACGCTCCGAGCGAATAAGGCACAGCGCAGCACTCGCCTCGTCAACGGAATACTCGAAAATTCACTACCGAACCGAACAATGACATCAGCGAAACACTCGAAACACCAACATTTAACACCTCCTCCGAGTAGTTTACATTCCGTTCTGCTACTGCTGCTTCTCTATCTCTTTCTCTTTGATACTACACACTGCGCAGTGTGTGTCGGAGCGGAGCTCGGGTTAAACTGAGGGAATGGCGCGGTGAGGGGAAAGGTTGTTCTCCGCTGATGGCTCCCAGCCTTCCCTTCTTCGCCGCTCCTTCCTTCCCCCCTCTCTCGCTCTGATGGAGGATCGATGCGCGCCTGCGCTGGTGCGCAGGAAAATTCTACATGGAGGATTTGTACATGGATCATTTCATAAAAACTTTGTTGTTCTGTGTTTCAGCCATTTAAATCGACACACTTCATTTATTCGTGAAAAAACTTTTTTTTAGAAACATTGTCGATTGTTTTTTCTTTACAATACATATTTTTAATCAAAAATTAAAAAAATGGATTGCCTGGACTCATGATGGAAAAAACAGCCGGGAATAATCATCGAGATGGATTGCCTAAATAATGACCACATTAGCTACAACAGTCTTATATACTTATTTTCTCCATTTCATAAGAACTTGAATATTTAATGATTTGTGATTAAAATTATAAATTAAAAAAAAATTGCGTGACAAATTAATAAATGGTGAAAATATTTATCTTGATTCAGTGGCTGGGACAATTTTGATTGCTTTTAAATCTTTTATGTTATTCAACGATGAGCATTTTGTGGCTGGTTTTTCGCGTGTAAGCAACTACTTAGTGTTTTGATCTTTTGTCTTTTGAGTTTGAATGTACAAATGTTCAAATTCTCAAGTATTTGCGAAATACGCAGGAGATTAGCTTCTGTCAGGCGTCCGACGAATGTTTTTTTTTTTCACGCTCCAGTTCTCGAAAGACACAAACGTGCCTAATTAGTACGTTTTCTTTCATTAGTGGCCACTACTTTTGACACTTTCAAATTGTACACGACGATTACTTTCGTGGGATCAAGTGGTCAACTATTGGGCACTTGAATTGGACCGTTTTTTAATGTAGAATTGTCGAGTACATCATTAAATTTTTTGCGACCTTGATTTCTTATACAGCTTGAAGCAGTATCATCGTGAATATACATCAGTCGTTTCAGTAATATAAGCGATCATTATCGTAACCGTGTCATCTCATTTTCAATTAAGCGGATGTAAAATACATGGATTAGTAGATGGTAAATATATGTTGTAAACTTAACGAGGATACATTTTTATTCGAAGCTGCAAAATAGCGGTTTTATTGGCATTTGTCATTACTGTAAGCTATTTTTGATAATTAAAAAAAAAATTGATTCAAATATACATAAATTGTTGCACATGGAAACAGCGAAATCGGCACAACGGGACATGAATCATGGAACTCTCACTTCGCACCAAAGTATTTTTTTTCGTAAAATAGTCTGTATGTATTGAAGGCATCTGTACATCTCTGTCTTTTTCGTTCTTGTATCTACATAATATTATGCGTATAGTATACCGGCCGTTCAATTTTAATTTATCATACACATGAGTATAGAGCGGTATAGAAGGGGGGAACCAAACCAAATGATAGCCAAGAGGAGAAAAAAGCTGTTTGGACGTAACGTCTGAATTATCGAAGAACGAATATTATTCTTATATTTGAAAAACGCATCATGTCCTTCACCTTTTACTTTACATATCATCTCATTTTCAAACTCTAAATATGTAGCATCTAATTTTTTAGTTTCAAAAGCTTCATCTCAATGTTGAAGAGATGATTATTTTACTCATAAAAAGGTACTTAAAAAGAGACGATCCCAATCAAATAGTTTTTAAAAATTGAGTATTTTTCGGACAGATCACCAACATTATCATAAGATTGGGCATGGCAAATCCAAATATACGTGTTCGCGTGACGTTCGTCAAACAGATGAGAACGACAAGTATAATCAGTAAAACAATCGCACTTGGTCGTATAAAAATCTCTGCTCCCCCAACTTTTTGCCGGACTCCCGACCGCTCCCATACCCTCGTTCGTTTTTCGTCCTTCCCGAACCCTTCCATCCAACGTGCTCTGCCCAATCGGGATTTCCGAAGCTAATGCGCCCCCCCCCCCCCCGCCTCCCCCGATGTCTCCGCACACGTCGGTCGGACCTTATCTCGAAAGTCCGTCCACTCGTGACGTCAATTAAAATAACGAAGCCCGCCGCGTCAGGCCCCTGCCCCTGTCGTATTACGGTAAAAAGCGTTTTCAACACGTGCGCGTGAATATAAATGCACAATGTACAAAGTGGGTGCGAAATTTAATGCGGTCCAGGAGGAGAGGTCAGACCGCCCGCGCCGATTTAACATGCATGACGTTGCTTCGTGACGTTCTCTATTGTACGTCACGATGATCGTCCGGTCCGCAGGCGTATCTCGGCGCACCTATACCCTCGCGAATCTATCATCGAACGCAGTTGTATAGAATATGCTTGCAATAGATTTTCGTACTGAAAAGTACAAGCAGAGGTGTATATTTTGAAATGCTTTTGCCCAACACGTGTTCGAACGTGATGGTTATCCGAGTGTGTTTAAAATGAATAATATACGTGACCAAAGATCTTGATGATCGAAGGGACAAACATTTGCTGCCCGTAATCGTCCATGAAAACAGAGTCATCATTCTTGATGCGCATACCTACATTTATCGAGCAGCAGAGCTAGGGTGTATTATCGATGATTCGCTGTTTGATCGCAGTTTGAGCGAGACCCACAACGCGGTACTAATTATTACACGTACACGTGCTGCATCGATTCGCAGGTGTGCAGCATCGTTGCCCGATGCGCGGACACAACGATGTATGCGGGAGATCGGGCGGGTGAATTATAATCAGTCGGGGCTCTCGCGATCATCGGTATCGGATAAAGCACGAACGATATAGCTGCAGCGCCGACAATTAAATATTAATGAGGCGGCGCGAGATATCGAGTTGAATAACTGCGATCGCACGCCCTCGTCCATCAGAGTACAATAGTGGTGGCGGTGGTGGACGCGAAGGGGTGTCAAGGGGGGAGACGGAGAGAGAGAGAGGCCACGCGGGGCGTTAATAAATGAAGCGTGAAAGTCTGATTTAGTGCCGCGATCTGCGGCTCGCGCTGGTGAAAATTGCTCGGGTCTCTGGGAAAATTTCGGGGCTTATTACCCAGAGTGCACTCGTTATTTTATGTATATATACACGTTTTTGACGGATCGACGCCTTGGCGGGGAGAGGCTCCATCTTGATATTCGAGCTTCAAAAAGACACTTGGTCGAGTTGCAGTATACTATTATTTCACAAGATAGAATTTTTCGTGCTGAATCTGGAAAACAGTCAATCTCGGAGCTTTTAAATTTCTTTTTTTTTTTTTTTTTTTAACTAGGAAGCAAAATGGTGGAAACATGTATTCGATACATAACTAAGAACGAACTCGGAGTCTAAATTGTTCCTGTGAAGTAATAGTGGCAAGCTTTTACTTCCGAGCTAGTGAATACCCTTATCAATCGGAATAGAACCTTTTTTCACCGAGGCGTCAACGCATCATTGAACCCGTACATTTTTCAATCGTATGTACCGTAAGCACTTGAAAAAGAAAAGAAAAAAATCATACGATTCGCAGAAACGTTGACGACTACACGCGCGAGCACGAGGAGGCGGCCCGCAACATCCAACAGTACCTCTCGAACCCGATAAACGCCTACCTGCTGGTGAAGCGCCTGACGACCGACTGGCGCCGAGTCGAGGAGCTGATCACCGAGGACGTCGGCAAGGCTTTCGTGGCGAACATCACGAGTTCGCGGAACGATCTGAAATTCCCGACGGAGGAGGACCTCAACGGCGCCGCGGTCGCCCTGATGAGGCTCCAGGACACTTACAAGCTCGAGACGGCCCAGGTTGCTCGGGGCGTCCTCAACGGGGTGCAGTACAGTACGGGGTTGTCGGGTGAGTGCATAGATACATAATATACATGTGCATGGTTGACGGCGTTTGATCACGGTTGATAATTAATTTTGTGATATTGCGAGGTTGGAGGAGCTGAGTTTGCACAGCCGGAGGGGATTATGATAATGATGATGATGCTTATTAACGCAGAGGGTCGTATCTCAGGGTCCCGGTTCGATATGACATTTAGCTTGTACAGCCTTGTAGCGAGTTATAATGTTTATGATACTAATAATAATAATAATAATAATTAGAATCCGTTTTAAAAATTACAATGAATTTGATATTCTTGTGGTCCATTTTTTTTTCTTTTCCCTGCTGCTTTTCATCATATTTCCCTTCAAAGTATTCGAATTTCCGTTTTTTAAATCAACTTTCTTCTTTTCTTTATTTGCAATATTTTGTAGCGTCCAATAGACCTGATGGTCAGTAAACTTTATCTTCGATCTTATTACTTTCCATTTTTTTTTTCTTCCCGCATATTCGATACTTTAATTAAATTACCTTTTTCCCGATTAAAATCCTCATCAATATCAATTAATCACGATTCTAAGGCATCGACATCGAATACTTGGCGCGAATCCCGTGAAATCACTTTAGCGTTCGTCGGACGACCGAAGCAGGGGGGGAAAAAAAATCGCGACAATCGGCAGTAATTAAATCCCCAAGTTCCCCAAGCGATTGGAAAATTCTTCCATCTCGATAATGAGAGGCCGCCCCTCCCCGACCCCCGACTCCCGTCACAATACTTGTCAAATTACGCCGAGGAGGAGAAGCATTAACTCCTCCGAACTTTCATTACTCCCGCATTCACGCCTCTCTCTCCGCCCATCCCCTGAGTTTCCACCGCTCAATTTCCCCCCACCTCCCCCCCCCCCTCCCTCCCCCCCTGCCCCCCCCCTTTTTTTTTTTTTTTTTTCTTTTCGTTTTTTCTTCACCCCCGTACGTGTCCGCCCATGCGCGCTAAATCGCGAAAAACTCGCGGGAGATCCGAAGCGGCGCAGATTAAAAACCCTCTCCCGCGGGGGCGGGCGGGGCGAAATTACGCGCGAATTAGGGAGCGAGTTCCGCGCCGAAAATGTATATTCGAAATTAAACTTCCGGGCTCGTCGCCCCCGCTGCTCCGGCGTTTATTAAATGCGCTTAAAAGGATTTTTTTTGTTCCCCCGGCGCTCGGCCCATTCAGTTATGCGACATTTTTCAGAGCCCCCTCCGAGTACGGCGTGATTTTTTTTCACCCCCCAACTGCGTGCAAAAAAAATAAATCATCACCCTGCAATTCAATTTGTATCTCTTTCGGGGGGCAGGGGCAAAGAGCTCCCATTCGGCCCGAGAGGACATTCGCGACTGAATTGTTCATTAGCCTTCAGCGTGTACGCAAATAGGGACGACGCTCGGCTCCGTTGCACAACAACATCAGCGGAGAAAACGAGCTCGAAATAAGTAAGTAAACGCCCGGGAAGATGCAGCCCTGAGAGAGAGAGAGAGAGAGAGCCTGGCGCGGGGTCGGCGTCCTTAACTTGATGTATATGTACGATCCATTGTCGTCGAGCTTTCAAAAGAGAGCCCCGCCAGAAGCGCCGGGTGAAATGTATACGGCCGGGCCGTAACGAATTTGGGGCCAAAGGCCTTCTTTTTTCGCGTCTCCGAGGAGGGAGCTTCTATCGCGCGTACAATGGGGCCGCGTGAAACTTGTACGCCGTTTGGAAAAGTGGAAACTGTCCCCGAGAGCGTGTGTCATATTGCAGCGTTGGGAATGCGATGGGTATAAATGCAGGGGTCGAAATAGGGGGTGGAAAAAATTCATACGCGTGTATTATGTATCTGAGTTCTTGACGTTACACAATATGGGACGTATTTTATATACGGTATATTTGTTGCGCGAAACATCGAGAGAATTTTTTAGATCTGATCCTCGTACAACGTTCCATCCAGACTATCATTAAAACAAAACAAGCCTCGATGATTTTGAATGAGCTTCGATACGATCAATGACGTTTATAACGTATCCCGCAGCATCCCGAAAAAACAATGCTGGATTAAATGTGGATTTTCTATGATCGAAAGAAATATTAGGTGGGAAAAAAATGAACGTATGGATGCGGAATAAATAAAAAAAACACCTGTTACCGCACAGCCGGCGACTGTTTCGAGCTGGGCAGGCAGTCGTACAACAACGGGGACTACTACCACACGGTGCTCTGGATGCAGGAGGCGATGGACCGTCTACAGGAGGAGCAGAGCAATCGCACGACCATCTCGAAGCCGGACATACTCGAGTACCTCGCCTTCTCCACCTACATGCAAGGTACAAGCCACTTTCTTACTTTGCTCTTTTTGCTTCTTTTGGCCCCGCAAGTACAATACGAGAATTCACTCTTGGCCGCGGCCGCGATGCGAAAACATCGTGGAAACCGATATACCATTCGAGCTCTCAACTCACGGACCGTAAAACTTGGTGTACAAAAGCGGCCCGTATACATCTTCGCATTTGGAGGGAAAAGCGCTTGGATGCAGTCCGAGATGAAGAAGGGACGAAGTGGCAGGGAGCACTTCCATTCGGGACGACAGGGGAAGCGGGGGGGGGGGGGCTTGCGTAGAACGAGTTTTCCCGCGGAGAAAGACGAGCTTTACTTCCGAAATTCGTGCCGTCGTCGACGTGTATATAAATACTAGATGGGGAACTTCATCTGGGAAAGAAGGAGCGTCCTCGTCGGATGCCTGCTGTTGTCGTCATCGTCTTTCGCGGATCGTCGGACAAAAGGAGCTGCAAAGAGGATTTATGAACAACTTTGATGCGAAGTACGCGAGTTTTGTGCAGGTTAAATATTTTTCCTGGCGGACCCCTCGCGCGATTCTCTTCTCCGTCTCGACTGTCAAATATAGAGAAAAAGGGTTCCAAAAAAATTGCCCGGCCGCGGAGTCGTCGGATCAGATATAGAGCGCGACCAAGTGTCACTCGCGCGAGAAACACTCCGAGAGAGCGGCTCTTGCAGGCATTAAAAATTCATCCCCGGTGTCCGCAGCATCGGTAACTTTCTTCCGGACGCGTACTGCACTCGAGGAGGACGGACACAGAGGTAAGATCGGACTCGAACTTTTCCGGACGACTTGAGGACGAGGGCGGGGGAGAGAAGAGCGAAAACGGAAACTGCATTACGAATAGAGCCGGCTGAATTATTTAGCGGAAAAGAGGAAAGAGGAGGAGGAGCAGGGGTGCAGCTGCGACTTTTGCCGGTCGCGTCCCCTTCTGTCTCCTCCTGGCTGGCGTTTTCTCGGGTCGCGGTTGTGGGATCGCTGCGACTTTTTGCCTTTGCGTCGTTACAATTACGCGGCCCCTTTTTCGCCGCGTCTTATTTGAGCTTTTTTGCGTTCACCGGGGTCGCGGTGGGAGACCGCGGAGGGTGTAATTCGAGGATGATGAGGGACCTCTGCGAAAGCTTCCCCAGTGGTCGGACGACAAAAGTACGAGCGCGAGTGTCGTTCGTACGAGCTCGCCTTGTAATTGAAATTGTGCCCGTTCAATGTACGTTAAAAAGAGAAAGATAGCGCGCGTTTTCGTGATGATCGAGCGTCTCTTTGACTTGAATCATTTATATCAACAGCTCATGGACTATTATCTCGTGGTCGAAGATCTTGAACGATTTGTCAAGTGTTGCAGTGTTTTACTCGCTGAATTTCATACTTTGTCAAAATAATCTTTCGAAAACGGCTGATAAAGTTGACTTTTCTTTCGTTGATATGAATCTACAACAATCACATGGTTTTTTATCAAAATACCTCAAACAGAAAAACAGGATTCTTCAAATTAAAAATTTGAACGTCATAATAGAGTCAAAATTTAATCCCAATGCATGCTGAAATCTCAAGATTAAATCAATTATAACATTAATTATGACTCAGAGTGACCCCTTGAATTTCATTTAGCGCTAGAGCGGGCGCATTAAATAATAAAAAATTTTTGAACAGGCGCACAGCCAGTCGTCCTTGCACTATTAATTCGACACTAAGCTTTCGGTAAAACCCGATTAATATCGAATCATCTCGCCCCGTCGAACATAAATGCGAATTCGATCGGCGTCTGCGCTACCGATTCCCATCGATCATCTCCAATCGATTCGCCAAACATTCAACGCCAACGCGCGCTAAAACCTCTCCACGCTGTTCAATCATTTCGCGGCTCCATACGTTCCTCTCCCACCATTCTGCAACTATTATACGCGCACATCGACCCTCGATCGCTGCGGCGTTTCACAAAAACCACTCACCGCTCTTTTTTCAGAGCACACGCACGCACACCTGTCAAACGACCCGGCGCCGAGTCTTTGTCCTATTTTTAACTCGCCTCGCGGCCGAGGCCGCAAAAAGCGCGTGAAAAACGCCCGCCCGACCGCCGCAAACTTCCTCGCGCGCGTGCTCGGACTTTTTTAGACAGACGTGAAAAACGGGGGGGGGGCTTTCAATAATTGAATTCAAATCGAGCCGGACTCTCGCCCACCGAGCGCTCGGGGGCTGATGATTTTTTCGCCGAGGGCGTCCGCAACGACCGGGCGATTCGTTTCTATCAGAGCTCGGCGCTCGAGTCCGGGAGTGAGTGAATCGTGGACGAAAAAAATTCGTCCTTTCACGATCCAGCTTTCATGCATATTATCCGTATTAATGGCGAAGGTCTTTTTGATACGATCAAACGAACCCGCGGGTATCAATTATCCGATGAATACGACGGATCCGCCCGTTTGTCACTTCGATCCCATCGATCTTGCAAAGGATTCCACGAATAGCTCGCACCGGATGTATCGATCTGTTTTCACAAAAAAAAAGAAAAAAAGAAAACGTTCCCAAAACCAACCCGGAGCTCTAAACTTTGGACACGACTGCCGTGACAATCCGGATGAATGCCCCCCCCTCTTTTTTTTTTTTTTTTTTTTTTTTTTTTTTTCTTCTTTTAATTTCTTGCACGAGCACAGGTAACGTCGTGAGGGCCCTCAGCATGACGAACGAGCTGCTGGACTTGGTGCCGTCGCACCAGCGGGCCCTCGGCAACCGGGTCTACTACCAGGAGGAGATCCAGAAGAAGACCAACGAGTCCCGGAAGAAGCGCGGCGAGGACGGCACCGACGACACCCCCAGCCCCGTAATATTATACACGATTAACATGCGTATTACGAGATCTCCCGCTGGTTCGCACTACTGAATATCCTCCCCCCGTCTTTCAGCACTACTCCGTCCAGGAGAAGAAGATCAAGAGCGTGAGCGAGATGACCGAGCGCGAGCGCTACGAGATGCTCTGCCGGGGCGAGCTCTCGGTCTCGCCGAGCGAGCAGAAGGAGCTCAAGTGCCGGTACGTCGACCGGGGCGTGGACTTTCTCAAGCTCGCCAGGCTCAAGGAGGAGGTCGTCCATCTCGACCCGAGGATCGTCATCTACCACGACGTCATATCCGACGAGGAGATCGAGACCATCAAGAGGATGGCTCAGCCCAGGGTGGGTGGTTGCGGTTTGTTCTCGCGCGCCTCTGATTTACGCGGATAATATATGCTGCATCGGGTGCTGCGGGGCACGTAACGGGGGGTGCTCCCATGGAATCCCCTTTGGAACGTGACTCGACGCGTGACCCGGTGTTCATATTATATATTATCCGTCCCCCCCGTCAATTATATTCCGTGTCGTAACGGGGGGACGCGCGTTTTTCAAGAATCGGCTTCGCAACCGTCTCCGTTCGTATTGTTACGAAACGAAGATAGATCCCCCCCCCCCCCTCTGTCGGACGCGCACCCATTAGAAAAGCCTGGATTTGAAAGTAAACATGAAAAAAAAACCTCGACAGTTCAAGCGAGCCACGGTCCAGAACTACAAGACCGGCGAGCTGGAGATCGCCAACTACCGGATAAGCAAGAGCGCCTGGCTGCAGGAGCACGAGCACAGGCACGTGCGCGCCGTCAGCCAGCGGGTCGAGGACATGACGGGCCTGACCACAGAGACGGCCGAGGAGCTGCAGGTCGTGAATTACGGGATCGGTGGCCACTACGAGCCGCACTTTGATTTCGCGAGGGTGGGTATCCCTCGTTTCCGAGTGCTTCGCGAGTCCACTTGTAGTATTACAGTGTAGCTCGCTCGCGCGTCCGTCGCGGTACCGTTGGATTGTGAGACTCGACGAGTCGCGGACGCGCTTTCACGATATTTGCCGATTTTGCTTTCAGAGAGAAGAGAAGAACGCGTTCAAGAGCCTCGGCACCGGAAACAGGATCGCCACCGTGTTGTTTTACGTGAGTTTCGATAACTGTCTGTCGCGTGTGGATATACGGAGGTATGGCGTGGTTTTTCAATAAATCTCTAACGATCGGTTGTGTCGATAGATGAGCGACGTCGAGCAGGGAGGCGGCACTGTTTTCACGAAGATCAATATATCCCTGTGGCCGAAGAAGGGCAGCGCTGCCTTCTGGTACAACCTCAAGCCGAACGGCGAGGGAGACTACAGGACGCGGCACGCGGCCTGTCCGGTATTGACTGGAACGAAATGGGGTAATGCTGGCGATCTGTTTACGTTGTTATACTTGCACAATGATCACACAGAGACGATCGAGGATGTTTTTACTGTTTTTTTTTTTTTTTGTTTTTTTTTGGTTTTTTTTCCACAGTGGCAAACAAATGGCTGCACGAGAGGGGCCAGGAGTTCCACAGACCGTGCACGTTGGAGAACCAGCCTGCCGATGTGGACGACGGGCGGTACTAAATTTCGGACAACTACGCGCGATCGGCCTATAACATTGAGAAGATGAATCATATGGATGGAGTCGACGCGCGTCGATTGTTGATCCAACTAATCAGAGGAGACGAGCTCGTCGGTTGAGCCAAAGTATTAGATAATTATAGTTTTTGACGAAGGGGTACCGGCTCGAGTTCGACTCTTCCGACAAACTGCCACTTTTGTAAAATTGTTAGGTTCCAGAGGAACGTTTGCTCTCTAATATTTCATCTCGCAATGCCTGATTTGGTTTCGAAAGCTTTTCGGCCTTTCTGAACCAGTCGGATTTTTCTGAATATGCTCTGTATGAGATTCTAACATCTTTGTGGGAATTTGTAATTAGTATTTTTTTTCACGTTTTCGATTTGAAATTGAAATTTTTAATTACTTTTTTGATTTATACTTTTGATCTTTCTCAATTTGACTCCCTGTTAAGTACTTTGGTAGTTTGTAATTGAAAAAAA
This sequence comes from Copidosoma aretas, assembly GCA_030522625.1. Lineage (NCBI taxonomy): Eukaryota > Metazoa > Arthropoda > Insecta > Hymenoptera > Encyrtidae > Copidosoma > Copidosoma aretas. The sequence goes on along the minus strand of JAPYYV010012374.1, from coordinate 9,956 downwards.
CTTTTGATTTGTCACTTTTTGAATTCGTGGTTAAATGATTTACAATCACGGATTGAAAGTAATGGGCATTTAATTTTTTTTCGGTACAAGTCAACCGACCAATGGGTAAATAAAATGAATTGATAATACGAATTCAATGATTATTTTACAAAGCTGCTCTGTTTTGAGCATGAGAAATTTTTAGCAATAAACAATCGCCAGTGAAGTGTGTGATATCGCAGATTTAAAGAGGAAGTGTATACTTAATATGACGAATCGAATAAAACGTTACGAAGGAACAAAGCTGTTGTAAAGTTTAGACAGTTATAACTAAAAATCAATCCAAGAAAAAAAACTGTTGTGAATTTCAAATTCATCCTGACTGATTTTTTAAATACTCTATAAATATTAAAAAATAATTAATAGGCGCATTTACAAAAAAATTAATCAACATGAAGAATTACTTTGTTCCTTGCTTAAAAAATACGCTAGTTGATAAAAATGTAATAAAAAGAAATGCATAGATACTTTGTTAAGCGAGCTTAACGTAATGAAATATGGAAATCGTTTGATATTTACGTTAATTTCTGATTAGTGGTAAATTTTTTACTGACTAACTTGTCATATAAAATAATTATATTAATTTTTTGGCATTGCCAAGTCTTAAAAAAATTTGATTCAACATCAATATTTTTCATATAATTTAGAATCAAATGTTTTATGAAAGAAATGTTGTCAAGTGGTATTACCACTGCCTTTTATTAAAAAATTAAACAATGAAATCTCAAAGTATCTTTTACGTTTCTTATATATAGACACCGTTTGTTTAACTTTATGTCATGAATTTACAAACAATACTACAATCTGAATGTATTTTATGGATCAGAATTATAACTAATAAAAATATAAGACAGTCAATTCCAATTAATCATCAAATATTTTTTAACTGGTTCATGTTAAAACTACAAAATCATAATTATTTCATATGTACTTTTTTATACAAAAATATACCATTAATCACACAGTTGTAGAGTTATCTGAATGGTGTCACAAATGTAAAAATAGTAGAGATTAAGAAAAGTTTTTACATAAAATTATAATCAGTTATAATAATAAAGATTTTGAAAATGTAATCTATAAAGGGTACGTATTTTGCATTTTTACTTTCTTCCTTACCATCTGGTACGATAGAGATCAGAAATGTGACTGTAAACGTTGATAAGGTGGGAATTGATATGAACCTTCCACTGCACTCAGTTATTTTCTCGTCATATTTTATGCTACTGATTCCAGAAGTTTATGTTTCAACATTTGCATGGGGAGTAATGACAAAATATTTTTAACAATTTAAAAAAAAATGTATTATTCGAGACACTTTACTTTTAAAAATATACATTTTTATTAGAAAGCATTGATTCATAGAAAATCTATGTATGATCACCTTTAAATATATATGTATATATTAAATGATATTTCATAAATTTTTTATAATTACACCGCGTGATATTATTCACACGGAGATAACAAGAGCTTATTGACGCTGGAAAATGTTTAAATATAGAAACTTATTGAAAAATGGTTTGACCTTAACTTATAATTTAGTAATTTCAGTCTTAATGAATTTATCATCAATAAAGATATTTTCATTACCAGTAATACATTTAAGCCTACAAACGTCGTTGCAATGTATATTACATTATTGTATGGAAAATACAAGAATGTACGTGACATAACGTAAAAAATTAAAAACAAAAACCGTTTTTAAAAATAAAACAAACAAAAAATATGAGTTATATGATCTCCAGGAGCACCCTTTCATTTTTTTATCCTCATTTTTTTCTTTTTATATTTCACGGGACACTTCACCTCGATTCATTTTATGTCTCGCTCTTTAAAATTTTCATTTTCATCGACGACAACTATACTACTTCATCTCCACACAAGACTGACCTCTCCCCCTTTTATCTGGAATACTTACTTATCTGGTTAAAATAAAGATTGACGCTGACAACGATGAAAGGCTTGGATAGTAACATACACTACTCTTTTTATTGGCAGAGCTTTTTCTTTTTTTCAAGTATTTCACGCCAAAATAGGTGCTGAGGAATTTTTCTAGCTTGTACATAGTGAAACATCGATCGGTTGCTTGTCAACCGCTCTCAATTAAAATCTGAGAGTGATACCGAAGTTCATAACCGTTTTATTGATCGCGAAATGAATATTGACCCATGGGTTAAAAGAAACGTAACTTCGTTAGGAACTATTTTCAAGCGTAAAACTAAACTTGAAAAAGATAACGATAAAAACAATTACATTTTTTTTAATTATAAAAGTAATAATTATTAACAAGCCATTTAAAACCAATTCATCCTGATCCACGAATTCACAGGAACGAATTTTTATATTACATTTCTTGAAAAAAAAAAAAAAACAATGGATGTAAAAAAAAAAAGTTGTAATAGAAACGATGAAACGTAATAATGCGGAAAACACGCTTGGTAACCCTCTGCTTTTTTACAGGAAAAAAACTACAAGCTTAATTTTTCCTTTTCTTTTACGCAGGCTTACAGGCAGTATAACGTATGCATGGTGGTAAAATATACCAAAGTCGATGCTGCTGAAACGCTTTTTTTCCCCTCATTGCACTACCTACAGTTACCCTTCTGGGGAGCAAGCTGATGACTTTTTTTCGCTTCAGGGCCGAAGTTAATGGAACCTCCAATTAAAAAGTTTTCTTTCTTACTATCTCCCTTCTCTGCTCCGATGTCCGGTAGAATTACAAAGAATGTCCAGGAAAATGATTGCTGCGGCGCAGTAAAAAATCTAGGTGCTAAAAAGAGGTTTTTGAAAGTTTATACTACACGAAATGGAGAAGTGTTTCGACATAAAATGCAGGAGACAGGAACGGTCCTTAAAATAAATGTATAGTCAAAAGAAAAAATATATAGATGTAGTATATGACATTATTATTTTAAAACTTTATTACTCGTGCTTCCACAAGTCCGCAATTCAAGTGTGAAATTCGATACACGTGCAATATTAACTGCAGAAAAAAAATCGATGTAATCAGGAAAAAGCTCTCGTTTTCCTCTGCCTATATATTTTTCAGAACCACTGCACATACATGCATGCAATATACTCCTGGCTAGCTAAAGGGCAAAGCTGCGAAGCGCAAAGCAATTGGGTTTGTCCCTAATTCAGTGTACAGTATCGGTAAAAGCTCACGGGTCACTTGTTAGCAACTTCTTTTGTATCCGTATATATAAGCTTTGAACATCGATATACTTATTGAATTTCCACTTAAACTCCGAAACGTATACATCATATGCGAAATTCGTTTTTTTTGTCCTCTCTATTCGCAATTCGGTGCATTATCACCTGAACAAACGAGCTTCCAATAATAACCCGATCCAACTATCGCCCAAACTTATCGGAAAGTCACGGTCGTGCCGAGCGCTGCAACATTTCACTGCTCTGGTATACATTGCACGGAACAGCGGAGGTCAAGCATTGAGACGTATAGAAAGCCCACTAGGAACGCTCTGCGTGATGATAATGATAATGATGATAATGATGATGGTGCACACGCGGGTGAATCGCAGCTGGGCGCACGATCCCCGGCCAATACGCGATTTAATTAAGATTGGAATTGCGAGAGCGCCTCCCTTTTTTAACTCTAAATTTCCATGGAGCCTCGGATTCAATAGGTATTATTGTAGACAGCTGCTGCGCAAGTTGGAGCTCGGCGGATGGGGCAGCAGGTGGTTTTAATTTGAACCGTATTTTTAGAGTGTATTAATCAAAAGTTTTTCAGGAGTTACTGGAAAATCGCAGGAAAAAAAGGAAGTATTTTTTCAGATTCTCTGTAACATTGAAAAAAAAAAATTGTGATAACAACAAAGGATACGTTCTACGAATGAGGTAGTTAAAAAAAAAAAAAAAAAAAAATTTTTTATCGTGCGTGGTTATTACGCAGTTGCGAACAAAAGGTGGGCGAGACATTTTCTATTTTCAATTTTTTTTTGCATTTTCTGTTTTCATCTGAGAATCAAGGTTTTCTCATTCAGAGAAATTGAAGTGAATATACATAAAAAATGCGCCGCTTTTTGTGGATTCAGTAAACATTTCCAGGAGAGTGAGAAAAGAGTAACGGCGAAGCTCCAGATGTTACGTAGTTTCCTGCGATGTATGTAAAGGAAAATTAAAGAGAATAGCCGAGACGGCTCGAGAAGTTTCCAATGGATCGTCGTTGGATGGATTGCACTTCTACTGGTATGCTTACGTGAATTATAAGTACATAGAAGACTTACCTTTTAAGCACTCATGTTGGGTTTCATGAATAAATTTTTTTCGGTCTGTCTCCGTTGAGGGCACTTAAATATTACTCAAATAAATAATTTATTTCAACTAAAAATATAAAAGGGATGAAGGATGATTACGAAAATTCATGTAATCACAAGTTTTTATTCAAACACATTGAAATCAATGCACATCATTTTATGTGTGTGTATGTGTTTTACATGAAACACGAGCAGCGCCGCTTTAAATACAGCCAATGGAGCAGCGCGCGCTAACGTTTTTTCTTCCCCATTTTCTTCCTTATTTCTTTTTTCTCTGCATTTTATTTTTGCACAATTATACGCGAACATACATTCTCTAAAACATACACTTACACATGCTTACGTTATACTTTATTTTTTAATAATAATATTAATCATTTTTTTATCGAGGTTTTGCACGATTTTTTAAAATACATATTCATATATTTTGTTTTGTTTCTTTGATAAATATATTTACTCCACTTTTGTACATACATATCGGGATTTCATTAACGCAGTAATACACACTTTTTGTGGGTATTGTTTATTTATACGTATAGATTCATTCATTCGTCGAACATAATGTACGAGAGCCCCGAGCTCGTAACGCCCAGCAGACGAGAACGAAGCCGACTTTTGTTTATATATTTCATCAATTTTTACTTTTCGACGATAACGAGGGTGTACATTTTCTGTCTATAGAATTACGTGTGCATATAATATATTTACGAGTTCAAATTTTTTTTGTTAAACTTTGTTTCTTCTACATCAAGATACCTGCGTTTTCGCTAGATTAATATATTTATTTTATTTTCTTTGATACTTACAGCTCTGGGGTTTCAAGAAAATACAGTTGGTTATTACTTTGATTATTACCTCTGGAAAGTATAGTATAGTATGCGTTCGGATGTAGCGTTATTACATGATGCATCTTTATATTTCAAATTAAACATTGTTTTCACTAATTGATTAAAATTAAAAAACTGTTAGCTTCAACATTTTGAATTTTACATGAACTTTTTTATTTTATTTTTCACTAATGTGGATAATTGACAGCCATCCATTTTTAAACACTCCGTTTTTATACAAGTATTTAAATATACAGAATATATTTACCTAAAATAATATTTTTATTGCACATTAGCACAAATATATATTTGATTTTAGGACTGTTTAACTTACTTTGATTGGTTCCCATTTGTTTCAAGTCTTGTTTTAAAATACATTTCGCAAATCGAAACAAATTCGGTGTTTTGTAATCACAAAAGGACATCACAATATTCTTTGAGGATAATATGTTTTTCACGCTAATTTTCTCATAGGTTCGTGTTTAAAGAGAAAAATAGCAAGTAGTAAATAAACATTTTTTTCGCTGCACACTGTAAAGTACATCCGCAGGTACTTGTTTTTATTATAGCTTTCTTTTTTCAACGACAATAACGATATTACTATTATAGTGACAATATTTCTTCTTTTATACATTAAATTTTTCATTACTTGAATTTTTAACTTTTCGGATAAATTTTTTTAACAAGTGTGAAAGACTTTTGTTTTAATTTATGTTGAACTTTAATTTACTCCGGCATGTTAAATATTAATATCGTAGATATTGATAACAAAATAGCTATTAAATTGAGGTACTCCTCTATCAAGTATTTGATGAAGAATTTACCATAAACAATAGTCGAACAAAATTCTTGTAAATCTAAAGTGGATTTTTACTTGTATGATCTTAATGATAATATTATTGTAAAAAAAGTATGCAATACAAGTAGAAAAATATTACGTTTTAAGTTAGTTAAGGCAAAAGTTCAGTCAAAAATTATAATTTCATCACATCTCTACTGAATCATGGACAGTATAACATTCATTATTTGTTACAATAAATAAACATAGTAGTTACACATGATAGTATCGATTACACCATACTACAAGATACAATATAATCATGATAAGACAGGCAAATCGTATTTGATGATTTTTGTTTGAAAACAATATTTGTTTGTTTTATCGCATATTATACACACTTAATCTTTACTGTTATTGTTTTCATGCAAATGTCTATTAACGGATATAGCCCGAGATATAGCCACACGCACCTTATACATGAGAGAATTGAGAGAATTAAATAGTTTTGTTTTTCTTACCTCTGCCCGGCTAGTTTTTGTTCACTCCTTCTGTAATCTTTAATCACTGCTCGATAAAATATATATGCTCTGGTTAATTGTCATCAAATTTTTCAGACTAATTGTCGATAGAAAAAAAAAAATTTTAAAATCAATAAATAGTAAGAAAATGGATAGATATGTCCGTGCAAGACTCAGAAACCTTAATTTTTTCAGAAGTGGTAACGATTATTCGCTGGAAAAATATTTTTCGTAAAAGTAATGCATGATATCGACTTGAATTTTGATTCACAACAAAATACTCGAAAAATTTTTTTCTAGCAATCACTACATTTCAACATCAATTTTATTAGGTATATTTGACTGAACTTTTTCCCCGAAAATAAAAAAAAAAAAAAAAAAAAAAAAAAAAAAAAAAAAAAAAAAAAAAAAAAAAAAAAAAAAAAAAAAAAAAAAAAAAAAAAAAAAAAAAAAAACACGAGTACGAATAATTAATTGCGGATCAGCAACCACGTGCAATACATTGCAAAACAGACACGATTAATCATGGTGCGACTCGCCAGCAGCGCCAGGAAGGAACAGCGCGAGCTGACAACTCACGGATATACATATCATATACCGACGGCTTGTACACAATTTCAGGTATGTTTTTTGTTTTTGTTTTTTTTTGTTTTATATTTTTCATTTTTATACATTCATAACACATCTTTTTCACGCAACACCAGAGGGTAAAATACCGTGTAGGAGGAAAACTTACGGCGCTCGCTTCCGCGGAATCATCCCGTGGAGCATTTTGCGACCTTATACTTTCAGACAACGCCTGTATTGTTTTATACAATCATCTACCGAACAGCGCGACACGTGCTCCTCCGTACGTTTCTCTCTGGAAAATTTTCGCATTCGATCGTATATAGGGAAAAATTCCGTATACTTACGGCGGCGGGTACGACGAGCCACTCAATGGTCGTCGCGATCGTCCGCATGACGAAATGGCCGAAGGTACGACAGGAGGGCGTCGGTGAGTGGGGGGGGGGCACAGGCTCCGATGGGCGAAAGGTGAGTATCGTATGTATATATACATATATACGTGGGGAGGAGTGACGGAACGGGACGTGGGGGAGAAAGGCGTCTCTTCTCGAAGGCAAGATACACACAACATCTGACGATGATCAGGTGAAAAGAAGCTGAAGAGAGTTGGGGGGTGGGGGGGGGGGTGCGAGGGATATATATTTATGTATAGTGGGGAGGTGGGGAGTGGGTATGTAGGCCGCCTTAGACCTCGTAGTTGCGGAACTTATTGACTATCTCACTGGGCGGCTGGTTGTCCCAGTTGAGGTCACGCCTGGCCCCGTAATGAATGTTGGCGCCGCCCTCGCTCGCCCGCCGATTCGCGTTCGCCGCCTGCATCTTGGTGCGGCCCACGGCTGAGCCAGCTGCGGATGCTGCGGAGATGCCGGCGGTGGTGGTGGTGGCGGGACCGCCGCCTTCACTCTCGGGTAGCATGCGGTCCTTTGTCTTGGGTGTGCTCCAGTGCATCGTCTGGTTGGACGGGTTTTGTTTGTTTGTTTTTTTTTTTTTTTCAAAACACATTTCAATTTAAATTCAGTAATGATATCGTTTTTTTTATTTTATTTCGTGCATGATTGGTTAAAGGGGATAAATTAGTGGTTATATTTATACCGTTGAATGTATGATTTTATGAATGAAAGCACATACAATGGAATGCTAATTTATTTCGGAGCACGGACGAGCAAACTGAAATTCAATACCCGCGTGTACTCCTAAATGGATGAATAAATAAATATTTATTGACATTCGTTTGAGCTCACATTCATCAAATCCAAAGGATAAAAGTAGCAATGGAAAAAGCTCCTATAAGGTTGAGCACACATACGCCATACTCTACAGTGGGTTATTGAAGCGCATATACACTGAATTTAAGTTTCAGTGGGAATTTCATTCATACAGATACTCATGAACGGAATTGCCGTAAACATTTATTCGTTAAGCGGGAAATTTAAACATTTAATTCCTATTGGCTGTTTCTATACCATAAGCTCTCTGATTAGAGGACTTCAAACTTCACGCTTAAGGAATTGACGTACCAGAGATGTTTAGAAAAATCTATGTTCGAAGAATCGCTATGTAAAAAAGCACTCGTCATCAACCCTACCATTTCGGAAATTCGCTAAACAGTACGTTTATTTGTTATTACGTCCGCGCTTTGTTTTCGCGACTATATTTAAACATCAGCCCCAAAGATAAGAGAGAGAGAGAAGTAAAGCCATCACACGCAGGACGGGCGCACTCCAAGTGAGCACATACGTAAGTATATAAGTGTACAGAGGCAAAGGGGAATGCCTATTGACTCTGCCGTGTTTGTTCTGCAAAGATAAAGAGAGCAAGCCAAGTATATATATATATATATATATATATATATATATATATATGTATAGAGGCTGTACGGTCTTACTTCTTCTCCGCGGAGTCGAGCTCCTTGGCCTGGCTCTTATCTCTCGGCTCCTGCCTCCGATGTACCTCGTACTATACGCACACGACGACGAAGACAAGAGGACCACCGCTCGCGATGCTCGTGTCTCTCTGTGTTTTCTCCCGCTCGAGTGAATTAGCGGGATACTCGAGGGGTCGCGTGCGCGCGTTCGATCTATTTTTTCCTCTCTCGTCCCCAAAAGACCCCTCTCATCGACACGCGACGATGAGAGATGATGCTACGGAAGCTGGAGAGATGAGGACCGCCGCTGATGGCTTTTGCAAGATTGAACGGAAATTGACGGTCGCGCGCAAGGTTTTACGAAACACACTACGTTTTTCAGGACGAGGCATTGACAAAAAATGTAAGTAAAATTTTTGTAAGGTTCGTTTTTTCCTTCTTGAGTGTATAGCCCCTCGGGCACAGCAGCAGCAGCAGCAAGCCATATCCCCCCCCTCAACCACAGCTCGCCCGGGAATATCGCAGCACTATCTGTCCACACCTGCCCATCAGCTGAATAGACCCGCCCAGCATCAATTCTCCCTATACGCGAATATATATATATCTCGATTCGCCACTGCATACGGGCCGCGGAGTACAACACGGCTCGCATCATCTTCACGGAACGCCGGTGCAAGCGAGACGCAGCGAGAGAGAGAGGGAGCTGGAGAATTTCTCCCTCGATCGATACGAGTCGCCCCCCCCCCCTCCCGCGCGTGCGATTTTCCGCGATTCCTACGGGGTATATGTATATCCGGAAGCAGATGGGTGCGCGCCCCCCGATCGGACCGCACCAGGCTCTTCCTCCTTTCTGTTTTGACGGTTAATTGCGGAGAAAACCCCATCGTCGACGTTCGACTCCTCTCCCCCGGTCGATTTAATCAGCCGGACGAGCCGCACTCTCCCCCTCTGGAGAGCCCCTTCGTCGCTGATTATTTCTTCGATTGGACGGACTCTCCGATCGAATTAGCGGCAAAATATACGTGCGTACAGGCACCGGCGCGCTCTTCCCATCGACTTCTCCGCGATTCTCGGGTGGTT
>JAPYYV010012373.1:0-19467 GCA_030522625.1 Copidosoma aretas | reverse complement strand
ATATTATCCTCTCGCTGTCCGAGCTGTCTCTCTTGTTACTGGGTTGAAAAACTTGGGATTTTTTTTTTTTTTAATAATGATTTATTCAAATAATTTATTGATAACTTGCTGTCCCCCGAGTTACTGGTTACTTTGACATAAATTTTTAAAAATTTTTTCCACTTTAAGGGTTGTTTTTACCCCTTGCGTCAATACGTTCTTAAGTTTATGTATATTATTATCTAATGTTTATTTACGGTTTGCCACGTGAAAAGAACAATTGTTTATAAATATTTTGTGAAATTTATTCTGTCTTATGTTATTTAGGGGTAGTTACATCCCCCTAAGATTTAATTGAATCATTTATTTTATGTAGTTTAATATACTTTTTAACTACTCCATTAATTTTTACTGATTTTCTATAATTATGGAAAAACATTTTATTTAATGAAAAAAATTTTCTATTTTTTTCCACTTTAAGGGTTGTTTTTACCCCTTACGTCAATGCATTCTTGAAATTATGTATATTATTACTTAATGTTTATTTTCGGTTCGCCAAGTAAAAAGAACAATTTTTTACAAATATTTTCTAAAATTTATTCTGTTTTATCTTATTTAAGGGTAGTTTCATCCCCCTAAGATTTGACTGAATGATCTATTTTATGTATTTTTATATATTTTTTAACTTTTCCATCAATTCTTAATGATTTTCTATGATTATAAAAAAAAAATTAATTTTATGAAATTTTTTTTCTAATTTTTTTAACTTGAAGGGTTTTTTTCACCCCTTTAATCAAAATATTGTAACTTAGGACCATTTTTCCTATATTCTGTTTTACATAAGCTTTAAGCTCCAATAATAATCAATAGGATTGGTCAATTCGTTTTGAAGATATTTTATTTTAGGAAAAAAAAACCCGTTTTGGCCCACTGTGCGTCAACTGTGGTCCTGTGGCGCATTCTCGTCGTGGCGCACAGGCTCTACCACTTTGGCATAGCGGCTATGCCAAACGGTAGCGTGTCTTCGCCAACGTATAGGTACAGTTAATATCCCAGTACACTGAAAAAAAATCTGCTGGATTGGTAGAGCAGCACTGACAAAACGATGGTACTGCCCAATGCAAGGTGGGCTTCAGCTAATACGGCTGATGTACACAGCTGATACTATCGCGAGTGACCCATGCAGTTTCTGCATTGGTCGCCGAAAGCTACTTTCGCAATGTTTCTCTCGTGACTACATCTGTGCTCACATGTTGCAAATGAATGTTTATATATTATTTTAAAGAGATATTCTTCAATGTTTTTTTCTGCTTTTTTTTTGCAAAAAGAATTCAATTTATTTTAACATTTTTACATTTATTGTGTAAGATTAACTTCTTGTACTTAAATGTAGACCTGTTTAGGGGATGGAAAAGCAGATTTTGAATTTAAATTTCGCGCCATCAGCCTCTGTTAGTAACTGTACGTTTTTTTATTGTTTACTTAAAAACGGATGCAAAATCAGCAAAACCTAAGATCGCATGCACTAGATATTAACATTTTTCATTACTATACAAAGTTTAAAGTTGATATGTGAACGGCAACTTGAAAAATTTTGTCTGCGACCATTTTTTTTTGTTTCGGTGCAAGAATGTTTAAAGTTGTCGTTTACGTATCACCTCCAAACTTTGAAAAGTAATAAAAAATGTTGTCATCTAGTGCTAGCGGTCTTGAGTTTTGCTGATTTTTCATCTGTTTTTAAATAAAAAAACAAAAAAATGATTAATGCTGAAGGCGCGAAATTTTAATTTGAAATCGACTTTTCCATCCCCTTCATAGCATGTGCAAATCACTTGACATTGTGCATTAGTGGACGAAACAGCCTCAAACGTACTTGCAACGCTTTTGTGTGCAAAGCACTTAAAGTTGATATGTTTTCATAGTGAGTGTAAAAAAAGTACATGCAACCATAACTAACACCCGCGTAAACTCATATTGTTTTGTACATAATTAATGAATAGTGCACAACTATAACACTTCTGGCTACACATCACCCTGAGTAGAAGTGTAAATTGAAATATTTCCCCTGCATGTAGCTGCTTTTAATGCATTAAGTAAAATAGTAAACTGTCTTACCTTGAAATTTAAGGATCACGTGCTTCAAACTCTAGTCGGTCAAGAGATGTAGGACAAATGTGCCCGTTTCTCTTCCTATAACTTAGTTCAAATTCAGTACCAAACGCTTTTATTTACTTATAATCCTACGATTGAAGAATAATATGTACTAAAATCGTAGATAAGTGTAAAGTAGGTAGGTAAGTACCCTAGTGGAAATAGTGTTTGGGCGCAGCTTAGATCATTTCGGCGCAGATTGGTGCAGTTTGGCGCATATCACCAGAAAAGTGTGTCAAACTTCCAAATTGTGCCAGCCTGCAAAAAGCTGCGCCCAACTAGAGCCATTTGGAACAAACAACACTATTTCCACTTGGGTACACAACATGTTGGCACTCAGGCTCATATATTATAACGAGAGAAACACGGTTAAAGTAGCTTTCGCCGACCAGGGCAGAAACTGCATGGGTCGCTAGCGATAGCATCAGCTGTATACATCAGCCGTATTAGCTGAATCCCACCTTGCATTGGGCAGCACCGTGGTTTCGGCAGTGCTGCTCCGCTAATCCGGCAATTTTTTTTTTATGTATATTGGTGGCGCTGCTAACAGATTTTGGTATCGCTGCTGCGCTAAAAGGAGGAGCCGCTTACCCAAGTTGTGAGATCGATGCTAATCCATAGTATGTTATAGCAGCCGTCTCGATTGGCACTGCAGCAGTTTATTTTGTCTTTAAAATTTTTACTGCAATAGTCAATGCTTTCATTGTAGTGTGCCTCGCTGCGATAAAAATTAAAGAGTCGATGAAGTAACTATTCATCGTATATGAGACAATTAGCATTTCACATGAAAAAATCTATTTGGTCCGTCAGATAGATAATCAAAAATATCATACAACTATTTTTTTTTTTTTTTTAAATACAAATAAAAAATGCTAATTGTAGTGTTTGAAAACTATGAATCAAGGCGAGCAACATAACCTGAAAAGTAAATATCAAACCAAAAATTAGCTTGCACCGTTTCTTTAACAGAAATAAAGTTTTAATGGATGTATGAATGGTGCTTCTAATTCGTATAACTATATTTCGTTCTTTGACGTATTTACCCTCACTTACGTAATTTCATAAATATGTTTAAGTTATCAGATAGCTCAAGTTTCTACTTTTACTGCGCCACACAGTTTAAACTTCATATTTAGTAGTAGAGTTAGTTCACGTTACAACCATCAGGGAGGCGCTACTTGTCACTTGACAAAACAAATAGATTTTAGAGAAGTGCTTTGCAAAAAAATCTAAAAAGTCGTAATGCGCATGAGGAATTTAATATCAAATAGCGTGGCAGCACCACGTTGGCAGATAAGAGAACTACGACAGTGTGCAGCCGCGACACTTATTTACTTCTTCTTCGGCCTATCGAAAATTTTATTACCTCATTTATTTATTAACGCAAACAAAAACTTGGTATTATAAACTATATAACTTAAGGTTTCATGCGGCAAAAAGTCCCTCTTTATAAAAAGGAAATTTAGGGTGGTACTTTTGTAAAAGAAGTAAATTTATGATGCTACTCTTTTGAGAAGATAATCTAGCTTCTTTTTTTTGAACAAAGTAACAATGTGATTTTTCTACTTTCAAAAGAGAAAAAAGCTAAAATAAGTTTCCAAAAGAAAAAACTGAAATTTCCTTTTTTCAGAAGAGTAACAGGTGAAATTCACACTTTTTGAAAACGGAGACGTCTGAAGTTACTCTTTAAAACAGCACAATGATTGCAAATTTTCTTTGTTTATAAAGAGTTTATCTTAAATGTAGATTTTCTGATAAGAGTACATCATTAATCTCGTATATGGTGGGCATGTTATGATACTTACACAATATCGATATTTTAAAAGTAAAATTGAATTTGCTTGCAGTTAACAGAATAATATGCCATTTACCATATCCGTATATAATATAGATGTGTAAATATGTATGCACACCTATACATACGTAAAAGAGAAATAAGACACCCAAATTAAATTTTTGTAGAAGTTTTATAATCAATTATCCTGAATTTTTTGCAAACATATACAGCAAAATTTTCTGTTTGTAGAGGATTACGTCTACGTGAAAAATAAATACGAGACATAAATTAGTATATTACTCACCTAGGGAGAAAAAGTAAAGAATGTCTCAGAACACAGGCATTTGACGCCCAAGGCTGAGCCGAAGGTGATAAGCATGTGTTCTGAGGCTTTCTTTATTTTCTCCCGTGGGTTGTATATGACTCTTGACCAATCCTGCGGCGGGAAAAAAATTTCTCCTCCCATAACTAAATTGCTTCGCTCGTAACTTCCGTTTCACAATTCAGCTTGTGCTGAAGTTCAAATATTTGCTTGAGTAGTATTTAATAGCACCGGTGAAGAGCTTTAATTCCAGCTGTAATGAAGCCAAAATTATTCTGGTTGAAGTGGTAATAAATTATCCAAGAGGTTAGAAAAAGATTTAAGGCATGTATAAATGCAGACTTTAAAAATATCGTCGTGATTCAAAAAAAAAAAAAAAAAAAAAAAAAAAAAAAAAAAAAAAAAAAAAAAAAAAAAAAAAAAAAAAAAAAAAAAAAAATCAAGAAACAATTACTGTTTCAAGTATGTATACATACATCAAATAATACTAAAAATAAACAATACTCTAAAATGTATAGAAAAAGGAATAAAGATACAAAATTATAATATTAGAGGTTCATTTAATAAAGCTACTAACAGAGACATAAGGGGCAAACAATAAGTTGTAAAAACTTAGGATAAAGCATAGATGTTATAAATATTAATGAAAAATCCTATCAATAAAAGATGCAGAGATTAAGACATTAAAATGAAACATTAAAGACGTCAGGTAGCATGACTCTAAGTAAGATAACATTAGCGCAATAGTAAAAATTTTAAGATTAAGATCGGAGGACTTAAATGATGAAAGAAGACAACGAAATAATTGAATTATTTACAGTTATCGTAAATTGTAAATAAAGTTTCAAATATGTACTAATGTATCAAAGTGGCAGTAGATTCGAGTAACTTAAAAGAAATTAAGTTCTCTACAAGAGTCTATAGTCACAATCATTACCTTTATTGGTGGTGGTTTCGTGCAGAGTGCGCAGGGGGTGAAGCCCCACCAACATATATGATATACAGTTTTATGGGTCGAAATTGTTTTTCCACTGCCCCCCCCCCCCTCCTCGCTGGACCCCCGCAATTTACGTAGTAATTCGTTCTATTTTTACGTGTTTCAAAAATTGTCATTGGTTTTTATGCCACCCGCACCATCTCGAACGAATTAGTTACTTTTCTCCGTTTTCTAACGTAAATATTGTTTGTATCTCATTTTTTAGAGCCCCCCGGGACCACCCTACCCCCTTCAAAATCTCACCGCGCACCGCCCCACAGTAGATTTTGCTTTTTTTTGTTTCAAAATCGTAAAGCTCGCGATAGAAAGCAGATATTGACTTGATTTTCTTCATTTTATTAATAAGACGATTGTGCATTGAGGAAAACTTATCTGAGTAGATTTTATTGTTATAAACGATTATAATTTTGGCATAAACATGAAAAACAATCTTGAGAAAAAACAGATACGGCTCCAAAAAATAAAGTACACGTAAGATTATCTTGAAATTGAGTATACTTTAGTTCTTTGGGTCGCTGATTACGATAAAAAGGTTATTTTTGAGACATTCAATATGCCTGATCCAAGATGGCGGACTCAAAATACTTTTTTCTTTAAAATTTGATAAGGGCTGTGTGACTGCAATATAAGGGGTTTTTTTTGGATCGCTAAGTACGATAAAAAGGTTCTTTTTGAGACATTTAATACGGCCGATCCAAGATGACGGACTAAAATTGTTTTTTTTTTAATCTAATTGGAACTGCAATATGGGGCTTTTTAGGGTCGATACTTACAGTTAAAAACATTTGTATAAAACTAGATATGACGGACACGCTTTTTTTTTATTTAAAAAAAAATTGCATTGCATTAGTTTTTGTTTCGCTTTTTATGAATAAAAAGTTGTATAAAACGCAAACAATTTTTGAAGACAATTTTTTAAACAAATATTCGGTAAAAATTTTTTTTTAAACTCGTGACACATGTTTTCATTAGTTCTAGAGACTGCTTATTACAGATTTACGATTGATTTTGCAAATGACATATTTATTGAACAAATTGTCTAAATAAATGCTTAGTCATACCTTTTAAAATCAAGCAACATATGTTTATTACAGTTTTTGAGACTGCTGCTTACGAATCTACGATTGTTTCAAACATATAATAGATGATTTATTGCTCTGTTACTAGAATCCGAGTCTTTAATAGTTAAGATGCATTAAAACATTATACTTTTGCCTCTAATTTAGGAAAAATTTAAAAATTCGCAAAAACTTAACTAATTAATTTATGAGGCTTAAATAAAACTACTTATAGATTAATTTTCGAGTGTAGTTAATATGTCATACGTATGTTATTATGTACATATGTACACAAACATATATACAGACACATACTCATATATATATGTAAAGAGAGCGAGAGAAAGAGAGATACTGTTACGTACAGGAATGAAAAAAAAAATTTTCCTTATTTATGTTGTTTGTGGTATTTAGTTTTGATTATACTCACAAATATTCAAATCATATACACCTTTACCTTTCTACAATTACTCTTGCTAAATACTCAAGCAATATCATTTACTATCTGCAATTACGAAGGTAAATTTTTTCTCTATCTGCATGACACTATTAAACAAAAAACGTCCTGAATACTGCATTTTACTTTATTTTATTTACCAGATAAATCATTAAAATTGTTTCTACTTTTTTACGCTGCATACACAAGTAAACATTGTTATTTCATTTTAATTAAATCGTTTAAAAAGTTAAAAACGTAGTAGTAAACAAAATTTTACTTTCATAACATTATTTAAACATGAAAGTAATCACTTGAAGAGACTAAAATCGAGCATGATTTGATATTTTACTTTTTCAAAGTAATTGAGATAATATAAAGATTGATAGGAAGATCATGATTACACATCTACCCAAAAAACCCTTATATTACAGTTCTTATCAAATTTTGAAGAAAAAAAATTCAGTCCATCTTGGATCGGCCATATTGAATTTCTCAAAAATAACCTTTTTATCGTATTCAGTGACCCCACAAAACCCTTGTATTGCAGTTCTTATCAAATTTTAAAGAAAAACTAAATTTTATTCTGCCATCTTGGATCGGACATATTAAATTTCTCAAAAACAACCTTTTAATCATATTCAGTGACCCCAAAAAACCCCGAGATTGCAGTTCTTATCAAATTTTGAAGAAAAACAAAATGTTAGTCTGCCATCTTGAATGGGTAATATTGAATTTCTCAAAAATAACCATTTTATCGTATTAAGCGACTCAAAAATCCTTGTTGCAGTTCTTATCAAATTTTAAAGTAAAAAGTATTTTTAGTCCGCTGTCTTGGATCAGACATATTGAATTTTTCAAAAATTTACTTTTGATCGTAAACAGCGACCCAAAGAACTGAAGAATACTAAATTCCAACATAATCTTACGTGTATTGTATTTTTTAGAGCCGTATCTGTTTTTTCTCAAGACTATTTCTGATGTTTATACCAAAATTATAATTGTTCGTAACAATAGAATGTACTCAGAATAAGTTTTCCTCAATGCACAATCATTTTATCAATAAAATGAAAAAAAAATCAAGTCGATATCTGCTTTCTATCGCGAGATTTACGATGTGGAAACAAAAAGAAGCAAAATCTCCCACTGTGCGTCCCTCGCATTACCCCACTGGACGCCCCATAAAATATTTTTTTTCTAATTTTTTAGACCCTCCGCACTACCACCAACGAATCACCATCACAGAACAGTCCACGCAGCCCCCAGTTTCCGCAAACGCAGCCACCCTCGCCACACTACCGCCCATGCAACTTCCATTTTGCCTTAGCGTTCTCATTGGTTTTGTTGTAATTACATGTTATTACTAGCACGTACTCTCATCAGTAGTTCTATCTAGACGGTTTAAGATAACGTGGTTCATAAATGAACATTCAACTTTTTTTTTGCAGTGTTCAAACTTGTTATACAGTCATCTCAACGTTTTTGACACTTACATTTTATATACTAATATTATTACAATTATATGTATAGGAAGTTTTTAGCCTACGTATATCTGCTCGCTTTTTTATACAAATTTAAATCCTGAACATAGCTTTAGAAAATAAATATACCCTACCATGCTCAAAAACGACATTTATGAAAATAAAAAAATAATTTCTATTGAACGAAAAATTATATTCCGAGACTATCTAGATACTTACAAAAAATCCATAACTATTTTAGACAATTTAATGATCATTCATTTTTATCACAAATATCAGAGATAAAAAATAGAAGTTTACCAGCAGCTAACAGACAGCAACTCTTTTACATGAATCTAATACTTTTATAAATATCTACATAGCGGTATAAAACTATTTTTATTTCTTTGTCTATTTATAGTGTGACTTCGACCTTTCTTCACATATCGATGAACTGAAATTTATCATAATAATATGTAATTACTCATAGTTTAAAGTAAATATGATTTTTCAATTTTTCTTTATTTTTTAATTTTTTCCAAATTAGTATCTTTTTGATAGTACTTAGGTATTCAAAACAATTAAAATAACGTTTTACACTTGTCCGTATAATCTATGGATTAATAACATGTATTCTTATAAGACTACATGTTAACTTCTATTAACTACAGTTATCCATTTCAATTTCAAACCATTATCCTATAATCGGTCTGAAGTATTTAGATCCTTGCCTGTTTCAGTCTTTTCATATCACTCTCTATTATTTTAATAATTTTTTAAAGGTTTAAAAAATAAATTTGGCTTCCTCGTAGAGGAAGCTTTGCTATGGACGATAAATCAGATTTCGAAAAAACACGTTACAAACACGTTTTATGAAGTTTTGAATCGAAATACATTATTCTTGTAAAATTTCCGTCTCTCTCTCTCTCTCTCTCTCTCTCTGTGGGTGTGTGTGTTTGTGTGTGTGTGTGTGTGTGTGTGGGTGTGGGCGTGCGTGCGTGCGTGCGTGCGTGCGTGCGTGTAATCAGTTGTGTCTCGGGATTCCCTCGGCCAATTTTGATCCAACAGGAATTATTTTTTTTGTTTCTGGATTCCTATTACCGTTGAAAAAAAATTTGGGTTTTGCTGTATGTATTTTTTATTTTATTTTTATTTTATCGATTATTCAAAATCGATTTTTTCGGAAAAGTTGATTTTCAAGCTATTGATTTCTTTGGATAATTTCAATAATGCCAGGCCTTTTTTTTGTACGAACTACTTTTTGAAAAAAAATTTCGATACATTCATTTTTTTTGTATTTTTATTTTCATTATTTTTGAAACTCGATTTTTTCGAAAACATAGATTTCATCGATATTTATCGTTGTTTCAGGATATTTTACGAGAGAAATACTTAGAGATCATTTAATTATATTCAATAAATCGTATTAAGATGGAATGAAAAATATTTAGTGTGAATGGGGAATGTATGTAATCAGTCACATCTTAGTATTTCTTTGACAGATTTTTATCGTTGTGATAGGATATGTTACGATAGATGTTGTGCAAGTTTTTTTGTTTCTAGATACCCATCATCGCTGAAAAAAAATTTAAATCTCATCGATTCGTTTTTTACTTATTTTGATTTTATCGATTTCGGAAAATAGTTTTGTTTTTTAGTGATTTTTTCGCGTTTTTTAAGAATATTTTGTGACAGAAAATCTTGAAGATCATAAAACTTTCGAAAACTTTTTATTTTTATTTTATCGATTTTTAAAAATTAATTTTTTTCGTAAGTATGCATTTTTGCAAGTGAACATTGTCTTAGAATATTTTGTGGTAGGTAATTTTGAAAAATAAATTTCTCAAATAATGACGTTTTGGATTTAGGAAAAAAAAATTGATGAGTGTGTGTGTAAAAAAGGAGAAGCACATGTGACTGAGGAAGCTTTGTGCCAATAAATTGGCAGCAATTTTTTTTTATTTTCTCATTGTTAGGTAAAATATTTTGCATAATTTTTCCACTTCACCTCCCGGTAATCATGTAAGAGTACTTTTTTATAGGAGTTTTCCCATTCGGCATCTTAAAAAACCATAAAAATTCCAAGATTAATAAAATTGGAGTCCACTGGAAATATTAGAAAATGTGTCACTGGAATAAATGAGTTTCATTCTGTGGTTCACCCTTAACATGTGATCCACATATAATGCTACATATAATTTTCTCTTGTTCAGTAATTGAAGTTGATGGAAAAATAATATTGAAAACAACAAAAATCATTTAACTTAATTGTTTTTTAATCCATAAAAAAAATACTGCATAAATACATGCATACATCTTGACATATATGTAGTTCTAGGGGTCGCGGGTTCAAATCCTGGTCTGAGCACTCAGTTTTTTCTGTGTGTTCTGGCTCAGAAAAAGAACCCATCAACCTGAAAGAAAAGCAACGTTCAATACCCTACCATAACAACCAATTACCGATACAACTACTGCGAACAAATCGTGTAATGCGTACGATTGTTTGTGACTACGTGATATGTTGTATCTGCGATTATACTGCGAAGAAATACAAAAAGTGTTATTCTAACGAATGTAAATCTCTATAAACATCAACAATGTTAAGAGCATTCAGTATATCATCTATAATTTCTCCCTTACTGACCTCCCTATTTATGATAATTATTGTTAATAACTAATTATCTACCTATTCAAACCCTAAATGACGAGAAGAGTGGCCAAGCTGGTACTTTGAAGAACCAATCAAGCCCACATTTAATACAATCTGTTGCGAATTGGATGAGAAAAGTTATGTGTAGTGATGATAAAAGAGTGTTTCAATGTGTATAATCTAAAATGTACCTTTCCCAAAAAGTAATGCATTGAATTATCTGAAATTTGGACAGAGTCTCTAAAATAAAAATACAAAGGCGGTTCTTCTCATGGTTTTTGTCAGTATTGAATTTGAAAAAAAAGTTTTAATTAACTTAGCTTAACGGTACCATCAGTAGTCTCTACCTTACCAATTTTTTGCGAAATAATAGAGAAAAGTTACATTTTGCAATAATGAAGCAGTACTTGGTTGCGCTGCTGATGACATCGTGAAGCTAAGTTAATTAAAACTCCATTTTTTAAATTCAATATTGACAAAAACCACGAGACCTTTGTCTTTGTAATTGAGAGGCTCTGTTCAAATTTCAGATAATCCAATGCATTACTTTTTTATAAAAGTTACATCTTAGATCATACACATTGAAACACTCTTTCATCATCACAAAATGTTACTTTTCTCATCTAATTCGCAACAGATTGTATTTCATGTGGACTTGATTGATTCTTCACAGTACCAGGTTGGGGGCTCTTCTCGTCATCTTGGTTGGAATAGGTAGATAATTAGTTATTAACAATATTTATCATAAATAGGGAGGTCGGTGAGGCAAAAATTGTAGATAATATACTGAATGCCTTCAATGTTCAACGAGTAACACAATATAATGTAATTATACAAATATTATTGAATAAAGTAAGTGCAAATACCCTAAATAGTGGTAAACGCACTATACTATAAAATGAAATACGTGCAGTCGATCTCAGTATATCTATGTATTTTCTTATGTATGCAACAAAAATACACACATACGTAGATACATACATAAAATGATACATAGATTTATTCGTTCATAAGTGGATAACTACATACATACATACATACATACATACATACATACATACATACATACATGCATACATAAATACGTCCTGTGGTAGTAGGAATCTCATAATAAGCGGTATTCCACATTAAGTGGGTTCCCAGTGTTAGCGGGATCCCATTGTAAGTAGGATCCTGCAGCAAGTAGAAGCTCACAGACGGTAGGATCTTGTAGTAGAAGTGATTCTATAATAGCGTCCATAGTGAGAGGAGTCTCATAGTGAGAGGAGTCTCATAGTGAATCGGATTTCATAGGAAGTGGGATCTCACATGGGCTGGGATTACGTAAAAGGTTGACTCCCATAATATAAGTTGCATGGTAGGAAAACTTTTATAGTAATTACGATCTCGTGTTTAGCAACCCCATTGTAAGTGGGATCCCATAGTAAGTGGGATCACATACATGCTAGGGTAAAGTAGTAGGTAGGATCTTATAGTAGGCCATATGGTAAGTAGGATCCAATAGTAAGTGGGATCTTATAGTTGGCGGTATTCCATTGTAAGTAAGATCCCATAGCAAAGAGGGATCTCGTTGTAATAGGGATCCTATATAGGCTAGGAATGAGTAGTAGGTAGAATCGCTTGGTAGGTTATATATTAGGTGAGATCCTACAGTGTGTAAGATCCCATATCGAGTAGGATCTTGTAGTCGGTAAGATGCCATAGTAGGCCCCGTGTACAACGAATCCCATAGTAAGTGGGATCCTACATATGTTAGGATTTAGTAGTTAATCAGATCCCATAGTAGGTCACATGGTAGGTGGGACCCCATAGTAAGTGTGGTTTTATATTGAACGCGAGACCATAGCAAGTATCATCCTTTTGCAAGTGGGATCCCATGGTTAGGATCCCATTATGAGTGTGATTCAATAGCAAGTAGAGTCCTATAGAGGGTAGAAATTTGTAGGTGGGAAAACATAGCAAGCCCTGTAATAGGAGGAATTTCATAGTGAGTTAGATCCAATAGTGAGTGAGATTCCATACAGGCAGTAATTTAGTAGTAGGTTAGATCGCATAGAAGGTCACATAGTAGTTTGGATCCCATAACGAGTGGAATCCCATTGTGAGTGGGATTCCGTGGTGAGTGGGATCTCTTGGTTGGAGGGATTCAATTGTGAGCGGGATTTCATAGCAATTTGAATCTTATAGAGAGTGGGTAATTGTAGTAGGTGAAATTACATAGTAGTTTCTATGGTAGAAGGAATCCCAAGGTGAGTAGGATTCCAACCTACTACTGAGTCTAAGTCTATATAGGACCCCATTATGGGATCCAACCTGCCATATGACCTACATTTTGTTCCTACATAGACATAGATGCATAAATACATACATGCATACATATACCATACATAGGTGTAATTATTCATACATGCGTACACAGCTATATTTGAACAGACATGCATACACACATACTTACACTGAAAAATTTATGTCACGCACAGACCGTAATAGCCGTTAATGCACGAATTATGTATGTATTTACCATCAGGTATGCTCTATCTTAAAGCGTCACAATACAAGTTTTGTGATGGGAGGCACCCAAAAGTATTTAATACTGTGATCGCAAGGCTCAACAGATTACAGATCAAAATATAATGTGTATAAGTAGCAGCTCTCGCTCGCAACTGACACGGACCTTCACACAATAAAGTAAATATTAGGTTCTCCGCTGATTTAATCGAGTTATGAAAATAAAGTAATCGCCAAAAAATATAGTAAACTCCAGTTATTTTACTGTCTTCTGCTGTAAAAAAGAAATAGAATAAAGTAACTGCAGCTTCTGCATTATGACAATGAGTGTATAATTTAATTGTTTCTCTCATGCACAATATTACTTCTGACGTGACTGAAGAAGCTGTTTAAAATTATTTATTCAATATTGCTTTAAATAATTTATAAAATGAAGTATAAATTGTTGTTACTCGCTCAATACAATTGATGATTACGAAATTAATAAAAATGATATTTATCAGCTTTACCATTAAAAAAGTCTTATTGTTGTTATAAATTACTTTTCTACTTCACGTAAGCGTAAAGTTCCACATCTCTTGTGTATTTTAAAATGAGCGCTCAGTGTTATTTTATTAATCTCTGACTGTTGATTCAATTATTTCCACAACGTTTGTTCAAAGGTATTTAAAAATTTCTGTAATATTTTGTAACATAAATATATATCAACAAAAATTTATTCATTATGATACTAATCCAAATCCTTTAATCAAATAAATTAAATAGTCAATAAAATTACATTAAAACATTTATGCAAAAGTTATAGCTGGGAAAACAATAGAAATTTTACTTGTTCAACGCTATGAATATACTTTAGATGCAAGAAAGAAATGTTGATTTTTATTTATCCCGTACAAAAATCAATTTTCTTTACTTTTATATTTCTTTATTACGACTAACAAATTTAACGTTGAATTATTGACATAAACATTTCATACGTATAAAAACCTTTAGTTTCTTACAGTCAATTATACATTTCCTTATCAGCGTACAAATTTAGAGATGTCATTCATATCCACATTTATCATTATTATCATTTTTAAATGTATAATATAGTTTTATAGAACATTATTAGTTATCACTGATAAATAAAAAAAAAACAATTTTACTTAACATGAGATTTTTTAATTAAATACAAAAATTTTGCTTATGTTATTAAAAAAACTAGCACAGCATTTATTTTATTGCACTTATTAAAACAGTGTAAAAATTAATTTTTATGACATAATAAAACAATAATAAACCTTTTTTTTAATTTATTCTATTATTTTTAATGATTATACATAAACTGTCGTTTAAGTACCACATTCTAAATATTCTATCATTAAAGTATCAAATTTTTTTTCTGTACCATAATTTAATTATGTCGTGAAATCCTCCTTGTTTAATCGTATTTTGTATATACTTGATAAAATTTGTTTGAAATCAGCATTGGTATGTGTTAGTAAGTAGCGGTGACCTAGGGATTGTCTCGTCACCGAGTATAGTGTGTGTGACAATAATTTGAGTATGTACGAAAGATTCCTTAGTGTGCTACGTATGTATTAATGCTTATGTTTAATTGGTGATCTGAGTGCCACAGCCCAGACGAACTACTAGCGCAGCCTTAGTTTTCTTCTATACCGTTTTAGCTGGCTGATCAAGCTGCTCGTAACTCATTTGCGTCTGCTAAATTTGCTACACTGCCTGCGCGTGGCTACATATATTCAACCATCAATAGTAACAATAAGATTAAAAAATATTTCAAGATTCAGTTAAAATTCAAGTTGAAGTGATATACTGTTTTGCATTATACCTTGTGTCAATTAATAGAATTTGTTTAATTGATTCTGTTTAGTATTATTGATTTGGTGTTAAATAGATACTAAATTTAGCATTTTAAGTTTAATCCGTGAATGCGCCTTGTAGTTGGTCTTTATTTACTCTCTCTTGCTCCTGTTCCTGACTACCCGACGGTCCCAGTGAGCTTGCCACTGGACTGAGCTCTAGATTATTTATTTTACATGTAAACCAGATAAAAAAAAATGTTTGCCGCCGTAGCATCACTATAAAGCTGCTGTGAAAATTATATGGATATTTTATACGTGGAAATACATATTAGAAATTCAGATTGAAATAACTGAATGATTAAATTCTTTTATTTTGTAAGTTTTTTGAAATGATTTATGTTTTTATTTTTAATCACTTGATAATTGAACTAATGTCCCAAGAATATTTTTTGTGTAACTTTAACTTGAGAAAATAAGTTTGCTATTTATATTTAAAAAAAATTTTATGTTATGCATAAAAATTATTATTATACAAAGTGATCAGTTAGTACTTTAACACCGGGAAACAGTGAATGGAAAGATTTGTCATAATTCCAACTAATGTTATGGTATAATTTTTGGTTCAATAGTTTTTAAACTCCAAGCATTACTAAATAAGGGATGTTTATCCCATTCAGAACGCTTTTCGCTATGGCGCAGAAAAAGTCTCCTCCTACCTTTTGCTTTCATTCACGTAAAAAGAGAGAGAACAAGAAAGCCAACGCTGCTGTACCATTTACTGTACTTCGTTTTCAAAATATTATCACATCAAAACTTTTTGTCGACGTTATAAAATTTTTAAATCAACGTTTTTTCAAAGTCCTAATAGTTGTCTTTTAGTAGAGAGAATTACTGCGACATTAATAAACAGTACTCTATTTGTAACGGAACTCCTCGACATCTTTAAAGACATTTTTGATTAATATGATACAAAAGTATGTCCAAAAAAATCTATGTTTTTTAAGTAGCCATAAAAATCTTAAATATATACATTTAAACCAACACTTTTAACCATTATTAAGAACTTTTACTTTAAATCTTGGCATAGGTAGATACCCAAATTTTTGGGAAATACCTCGTCAATTTCGAAACTTCTTAATATTCCTTATCGAAGGTTACGAAATTCTGACCCTTGAGCTCGCCGCCCTATGCTGAATATACGAGACTTCATCTGCTGACAACTATTCTTTCGAAATCAGCAAGTTAAGCACCATAAAAAGTATGTATTTTTAGCTACGTGTAAAGATTTTTTAGTAACATTATTAATTAGTACCACGCATTAACGGCTGGATTACCAAATCATAATTTTGTTTGATGTATGCATAATTTTTTTATTATTTGCTAACTTATCTTACTGAATCTACTAATATACCAAGTGCCCTAAGAAGATAAGATAAAATGTTTTATACTTTAACAGTATCAAAAACTGAGCAATCATTTCCATTGCCTTCTTTACATTACGTACAAGCAATCTGAAATTATAAACATCTATTTAATCCTACCTATGAATTTTGGTTGTCATCGATTTATTCGTTCTGTGATTGGTTGATTGAGTAGACTGAGTCCTACGTATGAATTTTGGTTGTCATCGATTTATTCGTTCTGTAATTGGTTGATTGAGTAGACTGAGTATTATGATCAATAAGTATTTTTGTTTTATAGATTTATTTAATACTTCTAATTTTTTAGTGCCAGTATTCTAAAGTTTATCTTAGTATGATAACGAAGATTTGTCTTTCCTGAAAAGTTAGCGCAAACGTCATATTAGGTCCCAAAAAAAGAAAATTTTTTAAAAAATCATGAAAACATTTTGAATTGGTTCATTTAGTTGTTAGATAAATGATGTCAAAATTAAAGTGATCGACAGCACTGTTTCTGAATAAATGAAAGTCAAAGTTTCGTTATTTAACATAGGTTCTAATAAAATCTTCCATGTCTTTGGTTGAAATGATGCACATGTTACAAAAAATATAGTAAATTGAAGCCTATTACAATACAAAAGTTTTGAAGTTTACACTCTTATAAGTATTCTTAAAAGAGTCTATTATGAGAATAATTTTCTGCACTTAAGGGGTTGGTGCGTGGAGTGTGCAGGGGGGCAAAGCTCTACTAGTGGATGTATATAATATCTCTATAGCGTTTTCACTGCACGACGCTAAATTATTTCAAGGAGGTTCGTCCGCCAAGTCAAAATGATACGAATTAAAAAAAAAAAATATTGGAATCTTCTCATTAGATTGTTGGAAACGTCGTGTTAAAATTAATTCTCAATGCAGTTTTTGAGAAAATTGAAGCGAAAGTTCCGTTCCTTAACATAAGCTCTTATGAGAGACGTGAAAAATTTCACAGTAAAAGTTCTGTTTCTATATTATGTACAGCGATAGGAACTGGATACAAAACTTATTAAATTAAAGCTTATCCAATAACGAAACCATCAACATCAAAAACAGCGAATTCTACAATGTAGTTCCGGAGATATTTACTCAAACGTAAACAAAGTCGCGAGACCTTCTATACTTAATGCATGCGGAAGACTCTGCTGCGGCAGCTCGTCTTTTAAGGCCGCACGATGCTATTCGCCAAACCACTTCTTGGAGCCGTCCTACTCAAAATTATGACTTGAAATCTAGTGTAGTCCTTCATGAGACCCTGTATTTTAATACAATGTCAATAAAACTTGTATTTTCGAAAATTTATGACAATATTTTATCAATAGAAGGTTAGATCAACTTTGCTGTTTACTCTATATTTTTTATCTCGTAGATGAAAAGTATTTACTCGGTTTGGCTTTTAACTATTAGAAACTATAGGTTATACCTTAAAGTTGATTATTTAATTATTGCAAAACATATTACAAATATTCCTTCGAGTACTGGCAAGTTGAACACAATTTAATTTTCCGCAATCAAGAGAGCGGACGTACCTTCTTAATTGAGACGACTTTATCAAGCATTTTGATTTAATACTCATGATAATTAATGTGTCGAGAGACATTAACTTTATTTCAAAATTATCTAACTTTCAGTATGAAATTTTATGTAAAAATGTTTTAAAAACGTTGTAAAAATTATCTTATTCTTCCCAGTACTCATTTATCGGAATACTTTTTTAATCTTTTGATCGATACAATAAAAGTCGTCATGAACTCAAGAGCTTAGAATGATATCGATGGTGCATGCTTTATGTCTAATAAAATTAAATATGTCTCTTTATCAATACAAACATTCATACCAAAAATTTTGTGGGGTGGTCGCTGGTGAGGGCGTAGAGACGGATACTTATTTTGTCTTTGGCATTAAAGTAACGTAATAATCAGTATAGTTTCAAGTGATTTTATAGGGAGCTATCAGGATGACAGCTTAGCATCAATTAAAAAACAACCATATAACATAGGAAGATATATTTATTATTAAAGGTATCTTTGAAAAATGAAAAATTAATTTCAAATAGCTGTCTCTATTAAGTAGGAGCATCTCCTTATTGTTAGAATTTTTACTCGTAAGACTTGTTACTATGCTTGCCTTAAAAACATTTTTCATAAAAATACGATAAAATAGTCGTTTTAACCCCTTAATTTTGTCGAAGGAGAGGACATTACATTGAAATTTCCTTTTCTGACACGACAAGCGTGTGTGTGCATACGCACATTTGTCAACTTAATCCGCACACGACAATATTAATCACAGTATTTCTCTATATTATTACCGTTTGGGGAGAAGACGAAATAAACAAGTCTTACGATAATTAATCCATCACAATTTTCTAAGCATTATTTCTAACATTCGTTATAAAGTATTATCTGGGTTGCTACAACCCAAAGCTAAGAATACAAAATTTGTTTGATGCTCACCGCAAGCGAAACATATAATTTGTATAAACTGATAAAATTTACGACGAAAAAGCTCTATCAAA
The DNA here is from genome assembly GCA_030522625.1 of Copidosoma aretas. Taxonomy (NCBI): domain Eukaryota; kingdom Metazoa; phylum Arthropoda; class Insecta; order Hymenoptera; family Encyrtidae; genus Copidosoma; species Copidosoma aretas. The sequence continues at coordinate 370 of JAPYYV010012373.1, read as the reverse complement.
TACCTCATCTGCTCTTCAAACAGCCTCTCAACCGATTCGTGCAAGATAAATTTAATTAAAGTGGAGCTGACTATCTCGTATCAGGCCTAGGAATATTGAACAAGGCTCAAAAGGTCTCCGATTTATAGATCTCGCTTGGATCGACGACCACAACCCCGTGCGTGATAATGCAGATTTGCTCCCGGCCATCATCATCATTACCATCATGATCACCACCATCATCATCATCATCATCATCATCATTATCATTATCATCATCATCATCATCATAATCATCATAATCATCATAATCATCATCATCATCATCATCATCATCATCATCATCATCATCATCATCATCATCATCATCATCATCATCATCATCATCATC
>JAPYYV010012372.1:0-23032 GCA_030522625.1 Copidosoma aretas | reverse complement strand
AAAAAAACACGTGTCATTTATTTTTTGATTCTCTACCACTATGCAAAGTTTCATCAAAATCGGTGACTGACACTTGGGTAGGTTTACTTGTTAGTAACAATTAAATTTCGACCAAATTTATGGCCTTTTCAGTTTCTTCTAGTTCGAATACTAACTTTGTCAAGTCGAGTGAAAGATTCTCTGTGTTTTTTTGTTCGTTTGCACTTTTTTATTTTTTTTTTTTACAGTTTTGTTTTTAAATTTTAATATTTACTTTTCTCAATAGTGTCTTCTTCATCTTTCTATATTCTTTGATCAGCATTGCTTCTTTTTCTTTAATATTTTTATTTTCCTTTCTGTCTTGTTTTAACCAAGAGTATTGTGCTTTTTTTGTTGCAATATCTCTTTTTTATCTAGTTATAAAAGTGAATCTTCTATCATTTCTATAGAGGAACTATTTTTCTTTGCCTTTTTTTTTGGTCATGACGCTCTGGTACAATAGAAATTTTTTTTAATCAAAAAAGGCCTTGTTAGTAATATTCAAAAAAATCATGCAATGCATGAAAAACGTTTTTATGAAATAAAATAAATGTCATAACATGATTAACTTCCTCTCTTGGATTTTTGATTCTCTAGAATTGATACTGGTTTTAGTATTTTCTAAATTTTCGGTATTATCTGCCTTATTTAATCATTCTTTATCGCTTGCAACAGTCTAATAATATAGTAAATATTTTAATATATTTATTATATAAGATACATTGTAACTAGTTATGCATTTAACCTTGTTTCACAAACATGTCTTTTAAAACATTTAGAGGGTGAATTCGATTTTTCTTCGATTAAATTTCTATATACTACGCTTACAGACAAAAACACTGCACTTAATACTTAGGGTTCTTTATTGATTTGAAGATTGGGGAACAGCTGAGTATACCGGCCGACCTACTGTTATGACTTTTTTTCCGAACCTTGCCTTGAGTAGCTCCTCCTTAAAGACTGTCTGTTGCTTGCTCTTCTCGCGAGTAGTTCTCGTTTATCAATTGTTTAACTTTATGAGTGAATCCTTGAGGGAGAAGTGCGCGTATTCATGTGCTAAGCATATCGTACGTGACATTATTGACAATGTTCCATGCAATCGTTTGTACAAAAATGTGTGAACAGTTAATTTCTCATATAAAGAATTGCACCTAACTTCTTAAACATTTCATACTTTCAAAATATTGTCGCATTCACCCTATCTGCAATAGATTGAGGAGTATAACATGCTTTGCAACCGTGTAATCGAAGGAAAAATAGAAATGGTTGATGTTTTTAGTGAGTACTTCTTTCAAATTTTAAATACACGCACTTTTAAAAATACAAATTTTTTAAAACAATTTTTTTTTATTCCTAAAGTGTCCCTTTTTTATATTATAATATCTTATTATTATTTAACTTCAACAGACAGCTCTAATAATAATTAAAAATTATATGTTAATGCGAGCAGAATACCTTTTTCAAGTAGAGAGAGTACAGACGAAAAAATTGGATTTCTACAACTATTGTTCACTGTGCTAGGATAATGCCTTGGAATCGTAGGTAATCAAGAAAGAAAAATATATTTCTTTTTATTTATGTACAAGTATCATCAAAAATCCAGCAACTATTGAGAATTTCAAAAATAATAAAAGTAATGGAACGCAACACGATAAGATGTATGAACACAATATATTCCGAATCAAAAGCGTCAAGAACATTTACGAGAGCAATGCTTGATACCGTAATAGATGTTTTAAGGGTATTTTTAAAAAACATCAAGGCAGTATTCGCGGTCAATTGCTGGATTCCTTGATTTCTAATAAGGTTAAATTAATTCTTAGCTATATATTTGGCTATACTGGAAGTTGTAAATTTTCATCAAACGATTGCATTACAAATATTAGGACAGTACTCCTAACAACGGTGAAAATATTGATTATAAGTACATAAAAAGAATCGTGATTGATTTTATTGTAGATAATAGTGCGGTAACCAATGATAAACATGATTATATGTTATGTTGTATTGCCGGCCTTGACTAACTTGTAATTATCGACTGTACCTCAAAATTATTTGCTGAAGAAGATGATGACAAATTATTCAAAACAGATTTAAGTATTATCATTTTACACGACAAACGTAAGAATATGTGTAACAATCAGAGTTATCTTGCTTTCTTACATTTCTTTGATGATGTACACCCTCGTTAATCTACTTATGCTAAACATAGTTATTAAAACTAATTGAAAGAGTAAAAAACAACGATATACCAAGTGGACCAGACGAGTTTTAACTATAGCACACTGCTTCATTTCTGCCGCTTGTCTGAACATTATTATATCTGTGATGCTCTTATGTATTTCATCATACATGAACTTAAAACGTTTTTCAAGATACCAAACTACCTTATTAGCACATATTGGAATAAATGTTTGCGATTTAAATGATAAGCCGTCCACGATCATGAGAACTACAGTCCTGGAGGGTCTTATGGCAATGCTCATCACAATATTGCGACTATTGACGAGAACAGCACACTTAATGCGATGGGAGACATAATCCGCGTAATACGTGCCAGCTCAGTGACGACGAACAAAACAATTTTGGAAAAAAAAATTCCTATAGCGAGTGCAATGCACGAGCTAAGATTAATATCTTTGAAGCCATATGAGACATTTATTGACATAGGTTTGAAAAGTATCCCTATAAAAAATCTATTACTTGACAACATAATTGACGACAATGATGGAATTACCGATGTCGATATGCTGTAGTTTCTCGGAACATATTTTAACTTCTTGTAACACTGGAATTCAATTTATTGACAATAGCTTGAGCTTTGCTCGTACAGTCAATTGCAAGACATTACGAACAGCAAAGATTTTATTAACATAAGACTAAAAACTAAATACCACACTAGGATATTAAAAACTAATGGTCTAACAACAGTCGGAAGAGAAAATATAACGTTTTAAACAGTCACTTTGGGCCGACCGTGTTTCTGATCGGAATAACCACATCACGTCATTTGTAAAGAGGCTTTCAGTTGAAAACGAAACTGGTCACACGATATATGATGAAGGAATTCACCTCTGCCTGTAAGATATGTTGGAGCCTAAGGAGGTAATATACACATCCAAAATTAAAAAGTATACCAGCAGTAGTTACTTTACCATTAAACGATCCCAAAAATAATGATCAGGCAATTTATTGGAACGATTATAGAGCAGGTGCTGATGAGACAAATTTCCCGCTTAACTAACTTTAATCGCGATAGTAATAAGTTTCATAGTGGTCTAAGCAAATAAAGGCTTTCGAAAATAGCCATGCTTCAAGCAACAGCTGCTATCGAAAATATCTGTGATAATAAATTTATAACATCCGATGACATGTTGACATTAGTAATGGACGCGTCTCTCGTGATGCTGCTGGTAATAGGGAAATCATCAAACTTTTTAAACAATACGATCTGTTTCTGACGACAAACTATATTACGTCAACTTTCTCTGGACTAATTGGCGATAAAAGAGTTAATTTTCACGAGGCATTTGAAATTGGAAAATAGTGTCTACAGTCTGTTATAGGAAAAAATTTTGAAGTGGTGAATTTTGTAAGAAAAAATAAAGTAGTGTCGCTACATTTAGTCTTGTCTTCAGTATGATTCAAAGAGAGTCCCGTATCCATAAGTCCTACTACTATTTTCCAATGAATTAAGTTTTGTGTAGAGACGAAACAGAATGTGCAAAAATGTTTATCTCTTTAGTGAGCCCCGTAAACTGTCTCAATTTCCGACGAGAGTAGCAGGCGGAAAACCAAGAAATCTGCTTTCTACGACGACAGTAGTAGCCGACTGCTGTACAGCAAAAACAAGCACAATATATATTCTAGATGGTGGATATGTTGGTACGTTGGCTCGTCGATCGCTTCATCGACTTGTGATTCCAACTCTTGCTCTTGTCCTTGGGTGCTGCTGATATTCTGTATTGTTTGTCCAAATAGAGAAGTACATTAATCACCTGTGAATTTCTTAACAACAACACTGTTGAGAAACGAGGCAAACGATTAATAGCTGCATTGTACGGTATTAAAAATCAAAATTTGTTTTTACTTAAATTAGGATCCAAGCTATTTAGGAAATAAGCGGCGAAACTATCGCTTATGCTTCAAATCTCCCCCATTTCCCCTTCCACCCTCTGAAGGCACAGTAAAAAAATACCAGTTTAGTAAGCACCCTAACGTGCATCAAGGACATTATAATATATTTTATCTAACTAAATAAGGATGGATGCAAACAATTTTAGGCTTACAGCCTATAAAAACGATAGAGACTCTATCACAAGCTTAATGAATTTGTTGCGACTGAAAAAAACGCTGTAACTTTCAAATATTTAGCTGCAAAGTACGACCTGTATTTAACCATCTTATGTAAAAGCTGCCAAGGCAACACGTGCAGTAACGTTCAACATGTGACAGAAATAATTTCTAGCAGTTTAGCAGAGCATGATTAAAATAAAGAGGACAGTCCAGAGATCCTTAGTCACTGTACGATAAGGAGCATAGAGAAACTTCAGAGCGAAAACAAAGCTGTGCAAGCAGTTAAAGCGCAACACAGGATAACATTAACATGTGACTAAAAAAAGACTAATTACTGAAAATTTTATTTTTGGAACGAAGTTATCTATCGCAGGTAAGCGTGGAAACCTATCCGATAGAAAATGATACGTGTTACGAAAACTCGCCACGTAAAAGTATTACAAAAAACTGTAAGATAAAGAGGGAATGTTGGAGTGTAATAACTAGTCTCCTACTGCCTCTCCTGCTCTCTCTGTGCACTAACTATGTCTCTCTCTCTTTCTATGTCTCTTTTTTCCTCTTTTCGTTCGCTCACTTGTCTGCTGGCTCTTTCTTTCTCTCTTTCACACGCTCACCTGCTTATGCACTGTATACCACTACATGAAATCTTTATACGCTGGCTTTTTCTTTCACTCGCTCGTAACTGCATAAAATGGTATACTACGAACGTAAATATCTTACTTCAGTTATTATAGACTCATAATTTAAATGACTTAATGTTCAGATGAAAATAAACAATTATTATTGGTAGGGGAACTATAAGGATTCAAACATAACAAGGGTTTCAATACAGATGTGTTTAAACCCTTACTGTAGTTCAATTCTTATAGGGTTTTTAAGTTACCTGGCGGCGGTCTTGACCCCTACTACTCTTTTGCCTGGCGTTGGCCTTGGCTCCTACTACCTTTTTGCCTGGTGGCGGCCTCTTAGCCCCTTGTCTTTATCCTTAATATACCCTGACTGCACCACTACTACCCTGTAGTGAGATTTTTAACCGAGGAAAAAAAAATTTAAAACTACAAATAAAATTTTACATATAATTAAATAAAGAAAAAAAGTTTAAAACTAAAATTGTTAATTCTTCAAGTAATGAGAAAAAAGTAAAAAACTACTAATAAAATTATAAATAAAATAAAAAAATTTTCTACGCTATTTACAGCAATTATTTTCCACCCGTTTCATGGACTCGGTTAATTCGAGTAAAAACTTCCTGTACAGTCGAACATTGTCATGAGCACAGTTGGCCTTGTATGCTCTATTATGATTCAGGTAAGCAGTAGACAGTTTTGTCTTATCAGTTAAGGGATAGCCGAAATCTGTTATGTCAGAAACATTGAATTTAAACCTCTCCAACCATTGTTACCTCAAAGAGTCAAACACATACACTTTTCTGGCATCTTGAAGGTGTTTTAAAAGAATTGTGTTAATAGCATTGTATGAAAAATTTCCTGATTCCCATGGATTATCATGAAAACTTTGCACTAGCAACCGTTTTCTCTCTTGTAAATGTCTGAGAGTCGATGCCGTGGATACAATTCCTTAAAGAGAAATACTACAGGCTCACGATAAGACTAAGACGAAAGTGTGGCTAGTTCTTCAAGAACTTGATCGTGGACGGGCTGTTTAAAGCCCTGCATATTACCTATTTATTCGATTTATTCTAATTTTGTTATAAATTTTATGTTTAGGTAATGATAATGATTTGGATAAAAATTTTTCTGTTAAACTTTTCAGCCAAGATTTTTGATCATCATCATTATCGTTGATTAAAAGCTTTTGATACTTTACCTCGCTGGTAATGGTCAGATTATGTGACATGTCGATTTTTAAAAAATTTTACAATTTTTACCATCTATTTCAATGGACTTTTTTTCTGCCCACTTCTCAGCGTGCTTCTTCTCTAATTTTTTTCACTTTACTTGACGTTGTTTTCTCTTTGCTTCTTTTTTGCTCCAGCCGTTGTTGCTCTGACCCTACTCTACGATGGCTGAAAGACGAATGATGTTAGCAGAGCTATGTATTAGCCTTTATAGCTTAACCCCCTACTGCCTCTCTCCACATAAGGTTCTTGACGTCACCACTATACATGAGTTTCTTGACGTCACCGCTTACCGGACTGTTATGAGCAATGCGATCATGTAGAATCAAGCAATAGGTCGATGTGCCATCAGAAAATCTGGCGCCAGATTCCAATTCTAAACGTACATCAACTGAAAGATTTTTCAGTGACTTATTTTGCTTGGAACAGTCGATGACGATTAAAGGAATACGAGATGAAAAGTGACTTTTGCTTAACATTTAAGAGCTATCTTTACTATTATATGAGTTCTGATAATAAATATACATATCATGCAACAACAAATACTGATTTTTTGTTATATCGAGATTAAGATCATCGTAGGGATAATATTGCGAGTTAACATAGAGTTTTGCATTTCATATATTACGATGATCAAACACACTAGCGCTAATGCTTCGCTAATTCTTACAGTTTGTCTGAAAAGCTAAATTGACGTAGCACGGCTTTTCCAGCTGATTGGACGTCTTAACAGTCCATATATGTTTCGATGTTGTGGGTTAGAGTAGATATTCATAGAGCTCCCAAGTTCGGAAACTCATAGATATAAACTTATCTTTTTGTAAATAATTGAGCAGGTGGATTTTTCTGAGAATCTGACATTACCACATAGGGCATAAGCCATTCAAGTTTCAATATCACAATCGTATTTTTTTTCAGCTTTCTCCTGCATTAGCATGTCCAGCAGGTACTATTGGTGTTACGACGATGGTATTGGTTTGTACGACTCCATTTAAATCGGTCCTCGATCTTGTGAGTATAAGTTCATGTTTTACGTTAACAACGATCTTGCGATAGTCTACAGCAAAACCCAAAATCGTATTTGGAGGAATCAAGATATTAAAGTAACGATTTTTATCGCATAATCTTAGTGTACTTGAAGTACATAACCAACCTGCAATCATACTTGATATGTCTTCATCGGGAGTTAGTGATAAAAAAATTTTTATTAGAGTTGTTAGACCCCCATTTTTATACCTGTTAATCTCTACAGCGTTCATCTCATATCTTATATCTTCGAACAAGTAACAGATGACGTTGCTTACTAATCCAGTATTCAGTGTTGATGTACTACCATGTGCTTTAACTTATTTATTATGAATGTATAAGGAGCTGCGAGATGGTAGCAGACATCAATCTTGATGTTGAAATAAAATACATGTTTTATCACTATTTCTATAGGTTGCGCATGCGTACGGCTAATGAGCATAGATCTTATAGTGCGCGATGGTCTCGTCAAAGGTAACAGGAGACTAAATGCTTAGAATCTTTTTCATGTTTAATGCAACAAAATAAGAATATGTAAGTGGTTTTCCACCAGGGCTTCTTATTTTTCATTTTCGGTATCTTAAAAAATGGATAATATGGTGCGTTAGCTTTTGACATTTTAGCTGTCTGCTCTGACGTGTGGACGGTTCGGAAGCTCGTTGTCGACTGATTGCTGGACTAAATGTCGAGCTGCTCATATACCTTTTATGATTGTAGACGATCCCCATGACAGCGTGGCTTTCATATGCAACCATACTGTTATAACATTACCAAGAAAATTGAGCTGTCTGCTCCGATGTGTTGACGGTTAGAAGACTTGACGTCGACTGAGCACTGGACTGCATGTCAAGCTGCTTATATACCTTTTATGATTGTAGTCGATCCCTATTACAGCGTGGGTTTTATGTGCAACTACACAGTTATAACCTTACCACAAAGTTGACCTTACCACAATAATACCTAAAAGTCATCCTACGGAGTATGTTTGTCTTAAATCAATAGTATGGCTACACGTAATTACGCTGCAAAGTGTATTATTGTTTGGTTGTACATCAATACTTACGTCATCAGGTTTTAATATATGAACTAAAAATGATTTGATATCTCGAATTTCATAACTACCTGTTGGAAATCAAACTATTCCATCACCCACGTAAAATGTATCAATGTTTCTTTCGATATTTAGAAGTAAATTGAACGTCAGGAGTTTAACCAAACCCATAACGTAGCTGTGTTTTAGTATTAATTTGATAGGTGGAAAATACTGCGCCTCCAATATGGAAGAAGTACCAGACAGAATAAGCGTCAATGTTTCCTCCATGGCTTCTGAAGAGCAAATTACTGATTTATGACTATGACAGCACCTTATATACTTTTTAGCAACCTTCTGGACAAGAATCGTAAGCACAAATGGCCACTGTTGCAAGAAATAAGATCTTTATATTTATTATGGTCATACTTAACCTTAATGACTTCTATGTTCAACAATAAATTAATTGGTGCCTGCAGATCACCAAAGCTGTCAAAGTAAGTGACATTATTACCACATGTTCTAAATGCTACCCAGTGAGTTCCAGGTCCATGCTTATCATCAAGATTTACTATTGCGGTCTCACTATATAATGGTCCATTTGCGGGTAAGTCGTTTCGCATAAAACTCTACGAAAATTGGAAATTTTCAATTTCCCAGCAAACTTAAGTAAATCCACGTTAGTTATAGCTCTAATAGCTATTATCACTTCTTTGATCCTTTTTTTTAACCTTTTCGTGCAAATGGCTTCATGTAGACACCCAGTTCAGTTTTATGTGACTAGAGATCGAGACCTTTTCCGAGAGCAATAGCATCCATAGTTGTATTATGTCTTGAACTCTCTTGCATTTGCTGTTTGACTGCCTTTTGTTGCATTTATACTCTTTAATATGTCTTCTACTCCATTTGCTAATGCTTTAGTTGCACTCAACCCAGCAAACATGGGTATGAAAGGTAATGCACCTACAATTATAGAAAAAAAGGGGTAACATACGCGATATCTTGACGAACTTCTTTCCACCTACTATTTTTACTACACTACGTGCATCTTTTAAAATAAAAATAATAACTTATCGTGCATTTTCACTCTTTGTATTCATTTTTCTTGATGCAGCTTTGATAACTGTATTAAAGGAAGTGCATGGTTTCTTTTTTCTCTTTAAACTCTTCCTCTTAGATCTTAAATTCATACCCAATATACTTTTGATCTTCATAGCGTCTGTTATCGCTAGAGCAGCCGACTTTTCACCAATACTCGAATCTCAGGCATCGACTTTTTGCCAAGCTCTCCTAGCTTGAACTCTATCAGCTGAGTTTCTAGCCTCAACGATTTCTCGCTTCTGGGAATAAGCTATATTGTGCTCCTTGCGCGCTGCGTCCAATGGATTTATACCAAAATCACCTTTAGCGAGACGCTTTGCAAGTTTAGTACCTAGACCGCAGAACCTGATAGCCTTGTAAGTAAAGTTCTATTGGTAAATCATGTAAAACTCTATCCAGAAGACTATATCCTCTCTTACGATGTATGATTATCTCTTGTCGGTGGTTCGATCGTATCTGAGCATTAAATAAAAGATTTATTGTATTTATAGACTATGTGTCAGTTGCAAGCCACCAAACGAAAAAAGCTAAAATTCAAATATAATGACAAATTACGTATAAGCAAAGTAAAAAATGTTTTTAAAAAAGGCTACGAATTGGTCAACAGAGATGTTCACAATCGGTAAAGTATCAAAAACAAATCCAACCACTTACCATTTCAAAGATTACAAATATCTGCCTGTATATGGAGGCTTCAACGAATATGTACTATTAAAGGCTAAATATTCGGATGTCTATCTTGTTGAGAAGGTTCTCAAAAAACGTGGTGGTAAAGTATTTGTTGAGTGGCTGGGGTTTGATAACGCACATAATAGTTGGGTTGATAAATCGGAAATATTATAAAAAATTATAAAAAAAAAATAAAAAAAAAAAAAAAAAAAAATAAAAAAAAAAAAAAACGAATATTACAAAGATGAGCTTATGAACTAACAAATTTAAATTTATTATCTTCATGGTAAACTATGAACAAAGCCAACTTCTGAAGTCTTTCTTGCAACTCGCTGTACAAGTCATCATTTTTGAGGAGGGCTTTTGAAAAACGATCTAGAACGAACATTTGGAATACATCGTTGATGGTGATGACAATCTTGCATCCAAAGCGGGTGTTGACCTTTATGCACTCTATCACTATATATTCTCGCTATTTCTCCAACTCCGGTAACTTTCTTGTCGGGAGGTAGTTGTTCTTGGCGATTTGGTTTAATGTAGCAAAGTCTATTTTCTAAAACAGATATAAAAATGTATAAGCTTACGTCTATAACTTACAGTATATTACTATAAAAGTAGAGACTTACCTCAAAGTAAGTGTCGATCTCTGGAAGAATACGAAAAGTTATAGCCTTTGTCTCTTGCTAGGGAGACTCGATGTGCTCTAGCTTGTCCGTTGTTGAATTAAGCTCCGCAGGCTGTTACACCTCTTGCTATAGAGATTGCCTTGCTCTCTTGCTAAGAAGACTTTATATAATCTCTGACTCGTCCGGTGTCAGAATAAGCTCCACAGACAGGAGTACCTCTTGATATAGAGTTATTCCCTCTCCAGAGGCTTCCCCTATTCCAACACCTCTTACTTTTATTAGCTGCTGCTCTTCATCTTCTTCTACCTTATCTAGGAGTATTTGTAGCAATGCTGTTTCTTTTTTATCCATGATGAATATATACTTCCAAGGCATCATGTCTGTAGAGTTTGGCAGCAGATGGTGCTTATCATCTTTCGAACTGTGAGCTATTGTTTGTTGTTTTTTAGTGTGGACGATATGATGCTGGGAGCATATAAGATATTGCACACACGTGATTTCAGATTTATTAAACAAAAAGTCTTCATAGTCTCCAAAACTTATTTTGGTTTAAGCAACTAAAGTTCTTACATCTTTTGCATATTTAATCAACTTACCGTCTTGTACACAAATACAATACATATTAATACGAAGACCGATAAATTCAAGCATAATTTTACCGCAACACTCATCTTTCATGAGTGCAATTAATTTTTTGTTTCTACGAGGTAGACTAAATGTATTGTCTTCTGCATAATCTGATGTATTAAATTTATCGATATATTCACCCATGACTTTGTAGATGTCACTGTCTTGAATTTCATAAATCAAACTATCAGTGTCAGTATTTAATAACTTGCACATACCTGAAAACGTTGATTCATATACGATTATGAAAATCGTATATCAGAGTTTTCGATACATTGAGTACACTGAGTCCAATGTTAATAGGTTTCTTGATCGATATATCCGCAAGTAAAAGCTGTAGAACTACGAGATTCTTAGCAAATACTGTGCAACTGTGGAATTTCTGCTTAGCGATGAGAGTATCAGCACTATATCGTTTATGCCACTTATTACCAAGTTTCACGTCGACTCTTTTCCGCTCATTCTCCATTGTTTTTCCAAAAGCAGCGTTAATCAAGAGCTTAAAGAATAGTTTTTCAAACTGATTTTTGGTGTTCAACCATATTTCGGTATTTAAATCAACGTATGATTTTAACCATGCACTCTAACTGAATTTTAATGATCTATGGATTTGTCTCAAGATCATTCTATACTTCAAAGCTTGCTTAAAAGCTTGATAGTTTATAATGTATCAATCTTTATTACTATAAGATACTATTATATACAGTAGTCATCAGTTTCTTCTGCTTCGTACTAGGTGGAGCCATATGTTCAGGACAGAAAGTTAAAACTTTGTGTTCATCGTGTAAGCTCCAGGGCTATTCTAAGTCAACTTCTAATATATAGCCTTAGAAGTAATTGTCCGGAATATTAAAAAAATTGGGTCTGTTGAGATCGCTCACCCAATCGAACCCGTCAGATGGTAAGGTCTGCGTAATTGCTATTTGTATAGGTTATTTGCATTATGGTACCTTTGATATTTTTCTTTTTTCTCTGGATTATAACCTTCAGTTGTATACCTACCATTGGCCTTAGCGTAACGGTTGCAGCATTGACTTATACCACCTCTAATACCTCTTAATGAATAATAACATTTCTATATCGATTAGAAGCTCCAATATTGTTTGTATACATTGTAACAAAGCATCCAATGTCAAGCTATGTGTCGTATAGTAGTAAGCAGGATCAAGTCCATGCGTGTTTGTACAAGTTGTGCGGAAATTTTCGAAAAAATCCACAAAGCAATTATAGGTCTGTTTTCAAGTATGAATCGAAGCAACCACTACAAGTTCCGATATTGAATAAATTCCAAACACTAACAGCGTGATTGTACTCCTTATCAGAGATGTCGATGGTTTGTATGTGTACTGTGAAAGTCTTCCTTACTAGGCAGCTGCACATCTTTTAGCTCATCGAAAGAGCTGGTGTTATCATACGGAAAGACTCCTTTTCTAAGTAGTAACTTCATTTGATCTTTAGTACAATCATCTTGTAGAAATGCGCTCAAAGTTATATCGTTTCGATCTAAGAGAGATGCTAGCTTTTCTAGCTATGATGCCATAATTCTGAACGAGTCGATAAATGTAAAGTTAATATCATTGCCATTAATATGATTCGTAAAAGATATGTGTTTCTCTTTATTTTCTGCAATAAGGGTTGCATGCCCCTTGAATTCTGCAGCTGTATCTATTTATTTTATTATGAATTGCGAGTCATATCTAGTCAGATTATAAAATACAACAGGTATGTATCATGAATTCTTATAGTGGATATTACATTCTTCATAAGCTGCTTATCTGAACTGTCCAATAGAATGATAATTTTTTTTTTCTTCTCCTTTTTTGAGTACTTTTTCAGAGATATGACACGATGTAGCTATTGCTAAATTTAACATTTCTTTATTGAAGAGACTCATTCGCTTCGGTTCCTTATATATTTGATCTAAATCTTCTGTAAGAGCTTTAAGATTATCCACAAACTACTCCGCAGGGGATTAAGCTTCATTGATATCTTCTTGTCTGTAGCTATGATAATTTAAGCGTGCATTATCAAAACTACACTCGATATAATACCCTACACTGCATGCATAATTTTTTTAATCATTCGTTCAACACCTTCCACATGTTTTTAATGACTCTCAATATCAGCGTATATAATGAATGATACTTTTTCTATATAATGGAAATTATTAAATTGTGATACACTTTGATCTTTAGTGCGAAGATTTACTTTGCACGAGTTAATCTTTGCACAATCAATTTTATTTTTTTAAAGCTTGTATTTAGCATCAAAGAAATTTAATCACCTGTCACATATATAACTCTAACGTTGATTACGAGTTACCTGAATTTTAACTAAACGTGATAAACTTTTTATGTAGACTTAGTGAATTTTTAGTTCCGGAACACCAATTTCATTAGCAGCTTCATCATATTTTTCTTCTCCTTACATCTAATTAATGTAATAATTCTAAACAAGTAACAAATTCACATATTACTAATTTTTTTCAGGAGATATAGTGCACCGAGCAACGTTATAATTATTTCCTACTTTCTGGAGAATATACAAATTCCCAGAGACTGGATTTGATTTCTTAAACCTGCTAATGCCTTTGAACGACAGTGGAAACTCCATGCCATCAAAGCTCAGTTCGTTTTGATAATTAAAATAATGAATTACGTAATCCAGGTTTTAAGCAATAGGCTGCAATACAGATAAAATGGTCCACACAAAACACTTCTTACCATTGTTTTCAACATGAACACAAGCTCTTGTTAACTAAATTAAGTCTGGTAATTTATTATACAAGCTGCCTTTAATCGGATTGAACTTATTAATATTTATGGTCAAACTCATGATTTGCTGCAGTGACCAACCTAAATGATATTAGAGGATTCTTGGAATTCTTCTATTTGTTTTTTTATGGTTTGCTTATATTTACTTTGTACTATCAACTGAGATTTGTTAATTTGTAAATGGAGCATTTTTAGTGTTAAAGTATTTTATTTCATTATTGTTACCATCATTTTTGTGTATCACGTATTCACTTGACAGTTCAGCGCTTACTTTTAATGCACTATATTTTTAAAGTGCAGCTACAACTTTTTCTTCAAAAAAAAATCTCACATCATCCAAGAATGATTCAATGTCTAGATGTGCAAGACTCGTTATAACACTTAATCGTATGCGTTTCTCAAAGGCTGATACCACATCATCTCACCAAACAGTTTTTCAAGATAGCACTGGCAATGCTGCTGCTTGCCTTAATTCTCCCCCAGTTTTGAATGAAAGTGCATTCAACTTATTCTTGATGCATATAAAATTTGCAACCAGGGCGATGCATGACTGCCTTTTTTCTCTGGTTAGTTTCGTTGAAGCAAGCAGTCCTTCTAGTGTAGAGAGTGCCTCTTAATCATATTGCAGTCATCGGCGTAGGTCTGAATCATCTACATCCATGCTGGCTGCATAATTTAATGACTGCAGAAGCATTTTCACAGTAAGCTTAAAGTACCGTAGGTCCACCTCTATGTTTAATGCAATTTCTGGAAGAAAATGAAGCATTTAATATTTAGGTTTATTGGCGTAACCTCATTGTTTTCGTATTTAACCATCTTCACACTGACATCTTATTATAAGTATTATGCAATAAAATAAAGTGAAAGTGGAAGAATGCCCCAGCTAGCACCGTCTTCCTGTGTAGTACAACCATACAACGCAACTACTCCATGAACTTTCGCTTTATTTTCAAAGTCTTATTATAACATCTAAATTACATAGAAAACCATAAATCAAGTGAATCAGGGTTCCTTGTCCATTGTCTTTCTCTTTTTAGTTGGTTCCGAACATTCCAATTCATCTTTAAACAGTCGACGACGGCAAGTTAGTTGCGAGTCTGAAATTCGTAATCTTGGTGGTGGTGGTCGTTATGGCGATTTCGGGAAGATTTCATCAATGAACTGATCGAAGATCTTATCTGCTGTACACTTCCAGCTTGATGATTCCATTGATAATAACAAGTATGAATAACGAAAAGATGATATTTCGTTTTTATTCTCTTCCTCCTTCTCTTTACAAATTTATAAAACCGCTTGAGTTGATGAAAATTCATCATCATCATTATTGTAAAAAGGATTTAAATATATATCGTTCAAAATAACCTAATCTATTGCCTTGATGTATCCATTCTCGAATACCTCTTCATAAAAAACTAAAGTCGGTAAAGGAAATGAATTTATTTCCGAAATTGTCTCTGTCCAGTATTGATCCACAATTTCATTAAGATGTATAGCAAAACTTAGTAATGGTAATAGAGATAGAGTTACCAAGCCAAGATCGTCTTTATCTGACACGACTTCTTGCCAAAAATCCTTTTCACTTATGAAGTGCTTATAAAGTACACCTTTTTCTTACAACTAGCTCGCAACATTATGTACTTAAAAATAAGATATATTTACCTTGTAGTGGGTCCATATTTGTTGGAGATTGTTGCTGCCGATGTAAACTCAATCAGCACGAGACGGGTCCTCTGTAGACTGCTACCGATGTGTTCTTCACCAGCTCAAGGCAACGAATGACTCCTCCCGAGGGCAGAGCTGCCATATATCCCTGTCCGACTGGAGTGGGAGTAGAGACTTTGACGCGGACGTAGTAGATCTTCTCTGTGGACTGTTACCGATGTGTTCTGTCCCATCTTATGGCAACGAATGACTCCTCCGAGCTCAGCGCTGCCTTACATCCCTGTCTGACTGGAATGGGGGTTAAGGCCGTTACGCAGACGTAGCTAAGCTCTCCGTGGACTGCTGCCGATGTGCTTAGCTCCAGCTCGTGGTGATGAATGACTCCTCCGTGCTTAGCGCTGCCTTATATCCCCGTCCGACTGGAGTAGGGGGAATGTGTGCATGCGCATTTGAGTAAGAAAAGTAACGATTATCCAAAACCAATATATAAAGAGTCTGCAAGCTGCAGAGTTGTCATTCGTCAGCAAGTCGTCAAACTAAAACTAAACTCCTGGAAAAAGAGCAACTTGAGCATCAAACAACGAGGGGAATATTTGCAAGACGCCAAAAACTTCCTGAGCATGATAGACTATGTCATCGACCTGTAAGGCTTTAAGGGATCGTCTTATATCCTTACATTGAAAGAATCCGCCATCATAGCTGTCGGAGTACTCTCAGTGCTTATAATCAACCACTTTTTAGTACCACGTCAAAATTATTATTAGAAGAACGTCAGACCAATTAATGGTTAGAATCCCATTATCATGGGATTTCATGGATGTCTCGCTTGATAACATGCAACAAAGTAATAAATACATTTCAAAATTCGCTAAAAAATGTTAGAAAAATATTTGCTAGGGGTGTTAAAAGGAAGAAGTGGCTAGAAGAAATATTATATGAAAAGTAAGTATAAATTTTAGTTTGTACAGTTATGCATGAATAATAGAAGACCTCCAACTTACGTAACATACTTCTTTTAGAGCGATCTATAGACATAATATATGATATGGATGAGATGGGCTGCCTTTCACTAAAAAGCATGATAAATAACAAGACAGTTTTTTTTTCAAATCAACCGCTACGAAAGATCTCAGTGTGTGCGAAGAAAAAAGCATGTACATTAACAAACTGGCTTGTGAACTACTGATTATTACCATTTCCTCTAATAAAAGGAGAAGATACCGTTGATTTTAAATTTTGATAGAGAATTATTTATATGCTAAATTCTGCATTTTCTATTAAAAATAAATAAAAAGGTCAAGAAGGTAGAGGTGAAAAAATAAGTTGTTGTCCCTCACTGACAAAGGCGTGTGGCTGGAGCCCTTGTCACTCGTTTTTCTTTTACAAGTAATCAAGTGGCGTAGCAGTGCCATGTTTGTACGTATAAGAACTATACGACAGCAAGAAGCCGTGGCACACTCTTATACAACGATTTAGTCGGTCAAAATTTTTAATGTTGCCCATTTCATTTATTCATACAAATTAACACTTCATATCCAGTAGATTAGCTGATTGAAACTCAAAGTTTCATGCATCACAAAGTTTAGATTTTTACTCACCTCGACCAGGAAAAGCCTTTACTTATAAGAGATATACATAAACTTTTGCAGAGTTCTTTCCTACAAAGAATTAGTCTATTAATTGTGGTATCAAAAAAATTTACACTATAAAAGTCAACTTGAAGCAAGGATGTAAATACTAAGTGAAAATTTGTTTTTTAAATTATTTTCGCTAAGAAGAAGAAAAGTGAGAACTCTAGCCATCGCCCTCACTCGTAAAGAACAACGAATTGTTTTTCTTCTCCTTGCCTCTTTTTCCTTATCGTAAATTCTTTTTAATATAAACAAATATACACCTAATAATGCTTACATAAGAAATGTATAACTAAATTTGAACTCGCAACATTATCCCTGCGGTGATCTCAATCTTAATGTATTAAAAAATCAGTATTTATCGTTGTATATTTATACTAATTTTTAAAACCCATACAATGGTATAGATAGTGCTCTAATGTTAAGCAAAAGTCACTTTACCTCGAACACCTTTAATCGTCATCGAATGTACCAAGACAAATAAGTCATTAAAAAATGCTACAGTTGATGATACGTTTGGAACTTAAATCTGGCGCCAATTTTCCTGACGGCACATCGGCCTATTGCTTGATTTTACATGATTACATTTTTCACTATAGTCCAATAAGTGGTGACGTCAAAAAACGCATGTAGAGTGGTGACGTCAAGAAACTCATATAGAGATGCAGTCGTCGGGATGAAGCTATAAAGGCTGATGCTTAGCGCTGCAAACATAGTCTGTCTTCTAGCCGTCATGGAGAAAGGTCGGTGGTGGGGATACCGCTGTAACGGTGAATGTATAGCGCTGCTAACATTAATTGTTTCTCAACCGTCATGGAGAATGAACGGTGGTGGAGATAATTCTGTAAATGTTGATGTATAGCGCTGCTAAAATCATTAGTATTTCAGCAGCCATAAAGAAATGTCGGTGGTAGGGGTAAAGCTGTAATGGCTGATGTATAGCGCTGCCAACATTATCTGTCTTTAAGCCGTCATGTAGAAAGGTTGATAGTGGGGATAAAGCTGTAAATGCTGATGTATAGAGCTGCTATCATCATTCGTCTTTTACCCGTCATGGAAAAAGGTCGGTGGTATGGGTAAAGCTGGGAAGACTGATGTATAGCACTGCTAACATCATTTGTCTTTCAGTCGTCATGGAGAAAGGTCGGTGGAAGGGAAAAAGGCTGTAAAAGCTGATGTATAGTGCTTTTTATATCATTCGTGTTTCAGCCGTCATGGAGAATGATCGGTGGTGGAGATAATTCTGTAAATGTTGATGTATAGCGCTGCTTACATCATTCGTCTTTCAGCTGCCATGAAGAAATGTCCGTGGTAGGGGTAAAGCTGTAGTGGCTGATGTATAGCGCTGCTAACATCATTTGTCATTCAGCCGCCATGAAGAAAGGTCGGTGGTAAGGATAAAGCGGTAGATGCTAATGTATAGTGCTGCTGATATCATTTATTTTTTAGCCGTTGTCAAGAAAGGACAGAAGAGCAGATCCCGAGCAGTAGAGACGCAAATGCACTATCACGATAACGATGAGGACGACAACTCCAGCAGACTTGGCATCAACATAGTCACGCATTTAACGTAACAACGAGGGTGACGACAACACACTCGCGATGACAAAATGACGGTGGCGAAGACTTTACGTCAGTCAGCCACTTGTACACATAACGGTTAAGTGCTTGCCTTGCGTCGGCTGCAGTAGCAACATGACAGCGCCTTTATGCTGCAAGTTCGCCACAATCAAGCTGTGGCGATAAAGCGAATGTAGTATTGAGATCTATGCTACTTATGGCTAGGTAGACCTGCGTTAACTGACACTGCTGGTAACATAGACCTATGCTACCATGGGCAGCATAGTATAATTACCAAATTCGATCATATTCACATTAAATTTTCAATCTTTTTCCTTTTCTTAAATGTGCAGGAAAGTTATTTTTCAAAACTAAAATAAAAATTATAGATACAGGTTTGATTTTTCTTTTATTTTAGTATTAATTTTTTTTTTTATTTTATTAAACTTATGATTTTGATTTTAGTTTTAAAAATTATTTTCCCTACAAATCATCAGAAGTAAAAATTTTTCTTACAAATGATTAATCTTATTTTAAAACTTATGTAAATGACTAGAAACTTTTTACCTTGGGTTCAGGAAGCGGCCTGATTAGAGGTGTGTAGCCTTGGCTATAAAAGCTAAAATAGTTTTTCTTTGTTTGTATAAATTTTTCTATTGAATTATTTTATTCTGCTTATGATATTATTTGTAGTTTTATTTAATTTTAATTTTAAACTCATCGCGATTATAAAAATTGGTAGTAGGGTAAGGGGTAGTAGGGGCGTCAGGCTTGTTACAAGCGCCCCACAGTGGGCTATTTTGGTTTTTTTCACTCAAAACCTAATATCTCGAGAACAAAAACAGATAGAAGATTCATTTTTTTTATTATTTGGTTTTTAATACCGAATTGAGGAAAAATATCGAGAAGGTAAAAAAAATTGTAACATAACCTACAAATTTTACTTAAACCTTAAATTCTTGAATATCTTTAAAACGAAAACAGATAGAAGGTTGATTTTTTTGTAATTCTTTGTTTTTGTGTATAAAATTCAGCAGAAATATTAATTAGGCCAAGAAATAAAAACCTAACCTATAAATTTAACCAAATCTTAAATTTTGAATTATCTCAAGACCTTACGCAGTGTCAAAGTTAGTTCTTTCGTATTTACTTTTCTTTTCAAAAACAACGTCAGGAAAAATAGCTTATTACGCTGAAAAATGGAAACCTAACCTATAAATTTTCCTTATCCTCGAATTTTCAAATATCTTGTAAACGAAAACAGATAGAAGGTTTATTTCATTTCTCAATTCTTTGGTTTTTGATACAGAATTAAGGAAAAATATCAAGAAGGTAAAAAAAATTATAGCATAACCTATAAATTTTACTTAAACCTCAAATTTTTGAATATCTTGAAAACAAAAACAGATAGAAGCTTAATTCTTTTTGTAATTCTGTGTTTTTATGTATAGAATTCAGAAGAAATATAAATTAGGCCAAGAAATAGAAACCTAGCCTATAAATTTAACCTAACCTTTCATTTTGAATTATCTCGAGATCTCACGCAGTGTCGAAGATAGTTTCTATTGTATTTACTTTTCTTTCCAAAAAAAAATGAGAAAAGTTAACTTAATACGCTGAAAAATGGAAACCTAACCTATAAATTTTCCTTAGCCTCAAATTTTCAAATATCTTGTAAACGAAAACAGATAGAAGGCTTTTTTTTTCAATTCTGTGTATTTTGATACGGAATTGAGGAAAAATATCAAGAAGGTCAAAAAAATTATAACATAACCTACAAATTGTACTTAAACCTCAATTTTTTGAATATCTTGGAAACAAAAACAGATAGAAGGTTGATTTTTTTTGTAATTCTTCATTTTTGTGTATAGAATTCAGAAGAAATAATAATTAGGCCAGGAAATAGAAACCTAACCTATAAATTTAACCTAATATTGCATTTTTAATTATCTCGAGACCTCACGCAGTGTCAACGTTAGTTTCTTTTGTATTTACTTTGTTTTTCAAAAATAAAATCAGAAAATATAATTTATTACGCTGAAAAATGGAAACCTAACCTAAGGTAGTAAATTTTACTAAATTTTTTTCACAAATATAATCGTATCTTTTTACTTCATTTCACGTATTTTTCTATTTCTTTAGTAACTAGTTTTTTTGCATTCCTCTTTTTTCCTGCGTTCATCAATATTTAATAGCGATAGAAGTGGATCGCTTAAATATACAGCTAGATTGAAAACATCTGTAAGCCGTTCTAATCTGCCGGTCTGCCGTGCATGATTTGCATAAACTTGTGCAAAATTATCTCCTGAAATCAAATTTGCATGTTGCCAGGCCTAAAAAGTGGTCGATAATTGTTCAAACAATTTTGTTTAAACAAATTGAATAAGTTTTTTAAAATTCTTCAAAAAAATTTTTTTTAGGATTTTTGGGTAATTTAGAATAATACAGGTATCCTGCAAAAATTCTCTAAAATCGATAGTTATTGAGATATAGATTATTTAATACTGAGAAAATTGAAAAACGGCCATTTTTAACCTTAAAAAACAATATATAAAACCAAAAATTTTAATGTTGCCAAAGTTTTCAAATTTTTGTCAAACATTCCTTATCAAAATTTTTAAGTGTTTCCGAATATTATTTTATTGCAACCTCTTCATTTTTAACTGACAGTTAAGCGTCTATAAATGCGCTATAAGTATATGGGTAAACACCTGTTTAAACAATTATCGACCAACTTTTTGGCCTGGCAACATGCAAATTTGATTTCGGGGGATCATTTTGCATAAGTTTATGCAAAAAGAACGACTATAAATTAAATCACTGCCAATCATCGTTATATCAACCCGAGAAGTTTGTTGGAAATTGAAACCTGGCGCCCAAATATTTAAACTAATAAGGAGCGCATACGTGTATACTAAAATAGCCAATAGCTGCGCTCTGTGTACATACCTTGCACCAACAGCTCGCTGCTACTGCGGCTCGAGTCAGTCCCCCTCGCACGCTCGTACTTACTAGCAAGTCACTCTGCACTTGCACTAATCATAGTTAGACTCAATCCGTTTGTAACGCATGTTACAATTTAACAAGGTTTATTGAAATGCTGTATTTTTAAACGTTGTATTTGATTTGTTTTAATACAGTGCTTATTGATGAGAGTTTCAGTGTGTGTGTGTAGTATGGTTATTTCCTCACAAATATTACAGTGCTCCTCCCAATCCGGCTCCTGTCCTCTCTAATACAGTCCATTCAGTCAATTTCGAACAGGTAGCCACCTGATGTCTGGTAGTATGAACTACAAGGCGCGCTAAATTTTGATCGTGTACGCTGGCGCGAATATTTAAAAAGCTTTAAGACATTTATGAGAAGGATATGATAAATTTATAAGTAAGATAATAATAAATTTTGATGAAACCCCAGATGATAACAGGCTGAAGATTTTTGAGGCTTCCAGCGTTTACGTATACATTTGAGGTATACGTATACATACGTATGTTATGAATAACATCGAGATAAGAGCCTTGAAAAGAACCGATCTCCTTTTGGAGTTAGATTATAATCTTCATTTAAATTTTGTTTATTCTCACTCTAGAGTGCAGTCAGGGTGTAGTAGAAGTGAGACCAAGATGTTTTGAAGGCCACCGCCAGGTGGATGAAAAACCTTGTGAGGATTCAGACACGGAAAAGGTTCACACAGCTGGGCTCAAATCCTTTTTTTGTTTCAATCCTTATAGTTTACCTAACACTATTATTAATGTACCCTTTACATATGTTACCGTATTACGTTTCATTGTTATGGTCAGGGGGCTCCCACGCCACGGCCGTACGTATGCAGGTGCCTATGACGAA
This sequence comes from Copidosoma aretas, assembly GCA_030522625.1. Taxonomy (NCBI): domain Eukaryota; kingdom Metazoa; phylum Arthropoda; class Insecta; order Hymenoptera; family Encyrtidae; genus Copidosoma; species Copidosoma aretas. The sequence goes on along the minus strand of JAPYYV010012372.1, from coordinate 308 downwards.
GTAACGTTTAACTTGCTGTACTCAAAGGATGCTTGGAAAATAACACCCAAAAAAATTACAAACATTATTCAAATTCTCTAGTTTCTTATGATTTTTTCCAAAAATCGTTATTTAGGATAGCGTGAGCATAAAAAATACGACTTTGTACGATAAAATTGTGTTATAAATCTTCGATAATCGAAGCTTTTGTAATAATCTATAGCTTAATAACACAGCACCACAAAAAAAAAAAAATAAAAATACACAAAAACCAAACCACTTGTACCCTATGTTTTTTGGGTCGCTGAAAACGAATCTGAGCTCAGAAA
>JAPYYV010012371.1:0-11351 GCA_030522625.1 Copidosoma aretas | reverse complement strand
GAAGAAACTATATAATATATAAAGATATATATTTTATGATATTTTTTGGATTGTAGGGAGATGGGGCGAGTCGGGGGGTGGTAGGGGGGATTGGTGGGGAGTTAACCCAAAAAAAATTGTTTTAAAATTACGGAAAAACAAGCAAATAACTACGAAATTTGGGGGGGAGCTGGGGGGAGCGGGGGTGAGCCAGTTCTCGCCTAAAACCATACAACTATATAATATACGAAGATATATATACACACATTCATACAAATAGGGACTTATGCGGATGAAGCGATAGAATTGACACTATATAGTACTCTTACACCTCGGGGGTGCGTGGAAGGTATCCAATTCCGACAGTGGCTCACTTCGACCTCGCTCGCTTCGTTCGCTTCGTCTAGTCCGCTAATTCAAATTCCTTTTTTTGTTTAGAACGACCTTAAATATCCGCACAAGTATCGATACACTGATATATTTCAAAAAACTTATGCGGACGTCCGCATAATTCCAACAGTGTCCGCATAAGTATCTATTCACTTACAATATGTCCGTATAAGTCACCATACATGAAAATATATATATTTATATACACATATGTAAGGACTATAAAACAAATAAAAATACATAGAAATATTTTAGTAACTAAAGATTAAATTTCAGAAAAAATAGTGTTGCGGTATACAATAAGGATTGAACGATTGGACTGATTCAAAATAACAGAAAATTTTAACAAGAATAGGCGAAAAATTGATAATTTTACTGATCTGAAACGATCGTGTAAGAAAAATAATTTTATTAGATGGTGTATGGCTGTAGGGTGTTACTTAAACTTTTATTATAGTTCTATAAGATTGTGTTGGGGGTCTTTCATGGGTTTTATGGTGAATAAGCCACAATAATTATTATGGTTGTTGTTAGAGGGTATGAGAGGTATGTAAGGGCGTAAGGGGCGTGAGGGAAAAGAAAAAACGACCCAAAGATTTTTTGTAAGTCTGTTGGGTGTGTAAAGGGGGGGGGGGGGGGGGGGGGGGGGGCAGAAGCTCAAGAAAATAATAGATGAAATGAACTGATCAATATAACAGACAAATTTAAAACTGTTTACCTTGTTTTGTGGGGGCTGTGAAGGGAAGGGATGGGGGTGGATAGCGGGGTCACTGAAAATTTTGTGGGGTATAGGACAGCGTGGAAGTTTTGTAAAAAGTATTTTTGATTAAAATCACAGGGAAAGAAAACTTTTTTTCCATGATTTCGCAGAAAAGGTCGGGGGGCTAACGGGGGGCTAGCAAGAGTGATGGGGGTTGTGAACAGTCCCACTAAAATAAATATATAATGTATAAAGCTATAAGTATCTTCCTATATTCTATAGTTGCTTCGGTAGGGCTGTTCACATATCCCTCATCACCTCTATGGCCCTCCTATGAGCCCCTACCGCGAACTAACCATTTCTTGATAGCCCCTACCAAATTAAGTGGTAATCATTTATATTTTTCGTCATTTGATATATCAAAACATTTTTAAAGACCCCTAACGTCCCTGAAGCTCCCTTATGTCCCCTTCATCAATATTTTAAGGTCTTTCTACCCCCTCACTGACCCCAACCGCTGTTTTATATTTACTTAACTACAAGTTGCTTAACTAAAAATCATTTCTAAAGGATGTTGAATGTAGTTAATTATATCCGTACTCAGTATCTTATTAAAGATTTTATTCAACTTCAATCGTTACCTTTTCGCGTATCTAACTACCCCGCACACTGTCGAAAAAACGAGCATTATTGGACAAAAATCAACATTTAAAGTACAACTTAACTTTTAAATTCAGAAAGTCTTAAAAATGTAATATTGCAAGACTGTGACAGTTTGGGCTTCCTTTACACAACTGCACAGTAATTGTATGCCGCAAGAATTCACTGAGCAAATAAAAAAATCTTTAAAATTAGCATTAAAAACAATATAATAGTTGAAAAATATACAATTAAATTTATTTATAAAGCTATACGAAATTATAGATGAATACACGAAGTATTTATGAAGTATTCAGAAAATAATTTATTAATCCTTGAGAGACTTTCCTGTGAATTGAGCTAGTTATTGTAAAAATTGATATCAAAATTTTAAAAAAATCTTTAATTTCTGCATGCAATAATTCACAAGAAAATTATATTTTATTTAAGTTTTTTACAAAGATGTCATATAATATTTGACAATGAAACTCCGTGCAACAATAGCATTACAAAGAAAGTCAAGGGCACTAAGCTGTTCTAGGAAAATCCAGTTACTTTTTATTTAAAGAATTAACTAAAGAGCTTCGAAAATCTAAAACACGCCGAACTTTGATTTTTTCAGTCTGTAGGTGAGATGTACCATCAATATTTTACTTACTGTTAACCTATGTGTTTACAGTGCAAACTTTTTAACCTGACAAAAAATGTTTTTTATGCGCTATTAAAAATGTTGTATTATTTTATTGTGAGAGGGATAAAAAAAAAAAATTATTGTAACGATAACTCTCAACAGTTTTCAATACAAATTTCGCAGATAGTAAATTAGACATCCTCATCGAATACATATTTGTTAATGATTAAATTTATAAACTACTAATATAAGGCACCAATTTTGTAAACATATTATGGCAAGGATAAATTCACAAAAAAACTTACAAGGTGCGCGCCACTACTGATCACGAAATTCCGTTCTTTTTAGCGATCAGCTGAATCTTCCGGTGGATACGCAATAAAATACATTATCGAAATTATAAAATGACCAAAGTAGAACTACTAAGGTTTATATATGTTTGTCCTCAATTGAAAAGTCTTAAAATAATTTTAAGTATCTTTTAAATTCAAAAATAAATTCTTTTTAATTTGGTAATAATTTCTTTTAAATATCACCTCACAATAATTATTTCAATTTCGTATCGTACAATTACTGAAACAATTATCTCATATTAATGATAAGATCATGTAGATTTTCTTCTCAAAAAATAATTTTTTGTTTGTTTGTTAAACTGATTGTCTTAGTTTAAATCAACTATAAACAAAATTAAAATTACTATTCCTGAAATAAAAAGATTCTAACTAAAATTAAAAGACTGAGGTGTTAAAAATACAGTATTCGAATGTAATGCAACATATAAGGTTGTGATATAGTTCACAAAGTGAGACAGGATAAATCTAGAAGTGAAAAATTTGACTGACTAGCCTCCAAAAATATGATAGTGATTAATTATTTGAAGTTTTTGCTAATTGAACATGCTTTTTAAGAGTGTAAAAGATAAAGTAAAGTAATAAATTTAGTGGAATCAGAGTAATACAACCAAAAAATCAAGCAAAAATAGCGATATATCAGTGGGGGGTCGCAGTGTAGAGCTATATCTAACTACATAATACAGAAGTAAGGATTTTACCAAAAGCTAGGCCCTCTGTACCGCCTCTGGCCTTCAAAGCCGACACTAGTCGCCCCTGGTCCCTATTGGATACCTCTGAAACACTCGTCTCCCTTCTTCCATTAGTAGATCTCTTCACTGACATGTAGTCAAATGGTCTATAAAATAGTGTAATATTAAAGTATCTAAAAAAAAACTAATGTGGCTCAACGCTGCATTAATTAAAATTGTAAAATAGTTGTAAATACTGTTGATGTACAGTAAACTGTAAAGATTCAATGTACTTTTTAGGTTCTACCATGGTGCATAAGTAATCTGTAAACTAAATTGTAAAACCCATCGAGAGAGTATCAGAAATCTGCACAAAATAATGATTTATGAATAGCTGGAAATATACTTTAATCTTTTCAAATAACTCAAATAATAAATTTTACCTAACATTATGACACGGAAATTCGGAACGTTCTGGAAACGAATTTTTAAATATGTATATGTACTGCATAGAATTATAATCGAAAAATAATAAATCTCATATAAATATGCTCGACGGATTTGTCAACATTTTCATGCGTCGCATGATTGATAATAAAATATGTATTTATTTAACGTTTTTATTTATTAAATAACTTTAACACAAAAAATATCTTTACTGGCTGCAAAACGTAGAAAAACACTTTTTATTGAAAAAATTTCTGATACTTTTATTATTAAATCGACGTAATCTGTTTTCAATTTTTCAGGGATACCAATTGTTTTGATTTTCCCCTAGTAAATATCATACAAAAATTTAGATATGTAATATTTAAATTAAAGCACATTCTTAATAAAATTTATTGTTTAATATTGGCCAAAGAAATGATTACTTAATCGTTTTTGCAATCATCAAAATTCTGTAAATGTTCTATGTCCGTACATATTCATCAGCCTTTAGCTTGCATGCAGATTAAAGTCATTAATTATTATTTGATAAGTAATAATCATATGCATGATTTGTGAACTAATATAAGTAGTAAATATATTTAGTCGATTAACGAGATCATATTTTTATATTTATTCTGGTTTTTCACGTCTGTACGCATGTATTTATTTGAAAATTGATTCATGAATTGTATAGTCAGGCCTAAGAATAAGAATAGTAAAATACGGGGGTTGGCACGCAGGGTGCACCCACCCGTATATTGTATTATACGTTTGATTTTTTTATGAATATCTAATACCCGTATCTATTTCTCAATTCATTAATGCGTAGACGCGCACACAACTAAAATGAACACAAAAATTCGCTGCATAATCTAGAAAATACAGTCAATATATAAAATAAGTTCACATGTTTATCAAATTAATATTTGTAATTTATTAATAATAGTGACCTTGATAAGTATTTTAGCTCATTAATATTACATGTGTATTTATGTATTATTTATATAATCTTTATTATTACATGATAAATCAAGTGCTTTATTTTCTCAATTTTTGAAAATTTTCAAAATAATTTGTGAATGGGAGATCATAAGACGATAATATTTCAAAATTCTCGCTCAATATAAGCAAAAAAAAAATATTTATTTCTCTGTCGATTTATTTGTTTATAGTTAAGATTTTTACATCATTCTACAATTTTTTTCTTGTGTTAAAACAACTCAAAATTATTTGCCTTTCAATTAATACTTATAGTATTTATAAATAACTAAACATTTTTCTCACTCGCTCCTTTGTCATAATTATTGATTATTGACTAATAGTATTAACAATTCACAATAATATCTAATAAAATAGTTAGACAATATAGTTCAACAGTAATTATCTTTAGACGTTCAAGAATGAATATCTGAGAATTACTAATAAAATTGATGATATCTTCAAATTTATAATGCATAAATTATTATTTTACGTTTAATCTTCGATCTGCGAACCCTAATTCACCTTTATTTTTGGAAGCTTACCTTTTTTTTACAAATCCTTTACTGGTTCCCTTGTAATATGTTTTTAGCTCCCTTTTGTATACATCACTATTATATTACAATTCTATATTTCTTACTTATATTATATTATTTGCTATTCTATTCCTGCCTCTTAACATTGCAATTGAAATACAGATTTTCTGTATTTCCTAATTTATAGGGGTCTTCCTACTCTTTGCCAAACTCTCTTTGATTATCGTTGAATTATTTTCCTTGGTTGCCCTTTTTATAAGTCTTATTGATTCCCATCCCCTACTTTTTTATACCCTGATGTTTCTTCTTTGCCCAATTATATCGGATTTTTATTGATCATAGCTTCTTTTTTCTTACATCAATTATACATGGAAAGACAAGTAGTTCAAGAGATGCCCTCTTTGAGCTAATATCTACACTAATCTTGCACGTGTCAGGTGTCCCTCAAATAGAGCGTACACTGTTTGAATTTTCGGCTGACTACACGCTACAATCGCACAAACTGTACAATGACGTCGAGAACAGCATTTATTCATTTGTCACAAAGGTTAACTGTCCGAAAGAGTAGAACACTGTACTCTTTTTTTTTCACATTTTTTCTGTGCACAATTCACCGCAAAAAAAATTAGTTTCTGTAAAACAAGTACCCGTAGCTGCTTACGTTGTTAAAAAGTTAGTAAATTGAACGTTTTACCCTGTAATTATTGTAGGCCTTAACAATACACTTATAAATTTCACGCATAGCCTCGTGTCATCATGATTTTCGCGACATGCTTGTGTGTTATATTTATTTACATACATAAATAAGAGTGCGTAAATAGCAGAAAAAGGGGTTGACTTAATGCTAGCTGTAATGACTTAAGTAAACAAAAAATATATCATTACTTGATACGGCTTATAAAGTAAAAACATAATAAAAATATTCCGTAAAGCGCGCCATTTCTTATTTAAAAATGAATTTATCAAAAGTTTTTACTTATTTTATTATTGATTATTCAAACTAAGTAATAAACAAATCTCTAGAAATTTAAATAATTATAAAATAGGTGGATCTATTAGTCCGGAAATGGCCATTAAGCGTATTTATTGTACGGTTATTTATGCGTATATAATTAAAATGAAAATTCTGTATCAATTTAAGCTTATCAATGTATGTATTTGTATATATTGTCTATTTAAATATACATATGATATGCCGTTCACGTATTTTAGATACACTATAACATAAGAAACATTCCTTTTGTAGATAAATGCATAATAGAATGCATTAATCTTTACTAACAGCACTAGCGTTACCCGTGCGTATAAAGTACCGCTGTCCTTATTTCTGGAGTGTCAGGCGCTCCAAAATCCGAGTAGCTGTTGTACTGATCGGCCAGTACGTATACTACACTTAAGCAGGCTCCCTCATGACAGTTCCTGAACTCAGGCTAGGTCAATTTGATAGTTTAAATGTGCTGAATCTATCAATATAATTATTAATATCGTTTTCCCTGCGAAATTTCGTGATATTATTAATTTTACATAGCACTTTCTAACACGTATTCTTACGTCGGAGCTCGCATAAACGATGAAAATAACCTAATAACTCAAATAAACGAACAGTTCCCGTAATAATAAATGGACGAGTGCACAAGTCTTGTAGTAAAACATCTTAGCTTTCAGATGGTACGTTAGGTAATATCGGTTACTATAGAAAATTTAGAGATACTCTATTGGAAAGTGATGGAGTCAGTGTGTTTCCACAGGTGAGTCTATGTTTTCCTTACGCCAGTGATGCCAATCACCTTAGTTTGCGAGCAAATTTGTGACCTACGATGTGGGTTGGTATCTTTGCACGAGGGAGCCTCCTTAACGAAGGATATCTCCTGCACCGCCGATTCTCCGTGAACGTGTGGCCACCTGCTCTTGTCCTCTTTTAAAATGAACATTAATTTATTTTCTGCCCAATTTATTTTGTATTTCATGCCAACATTTTTTGCCTCTATTTCACATATACATATTGTTTTGTTTGCATTTATACTTAACAAAGTTGTTGTGAATCTGTCTTCTATCTTTTCTACTTCTGCTTTTCTTTTGTATCCCTAAGTCTTCGCTCCGTATATGCAACCTAACTGTATCAATAAAACGATGAAAAATATTCCTTGATCGATACTGTTTACTTCAGCTCTTTAGCTTAAACCCTAAAATGCGGTAACTACCCTTTACAACTAACTTGATATTTTTTCTCTGTGCCACAGAAAGCTATTTTTTGTCAAGACCCATACTCCTAGGTCTCTATACTTCTTTCAATAATTTCTAATACCTCCTCTTTTAACTCAAACAGATATTTTCCTATCCCTTTGTTATATCTAAAAATTAGGATTTTTGTTTATTTTTCTGTTTACTTCTAACCTATTTTTCATACGATCTTTATCAATATTTTTCTTCATCAATCGTATTGAATGCTGTTTTAAAGTCTACAAACTCAGCATAAAATTTACTGTGGCCTCTCTTTAGTATACTTTTAATTAAATTATGCAGTACAAACATTTGATCTTTTGTTATTCTTTTTGCTCTAAAACCAGCTTGAATCTCCTTTAAAATTTTACACTCCTCTGCCTATTTATTTACTCTTTCAGCGATGTCAGTTTCTTATATCTTGCATCCTATATTTAATAACGCAACGTTCTGTAGTTATAACATCCTCCTACTTCTTCCCTGCCTTAACAATTGGATAGATACTTGCTATTTCCCACACTGTAATAATTTGTGTTTTTGTCCGTAATCTATTAAGTATGTATGTTAATTTATCCATGCAAATCGTAGGCAGATTTAAAAAAAATATCGCTAAGATCTTGTCGTCTCCTAAGACTTCTCTGTTTTTGATTTGAACTAGGTGTTATTGTAATTAAAGCAACGATATATCCTTGTCAAAATCTTTCCCGACGTTCCTGTTGATTTCTATACTTCTTTTTTCGTTTTCCGTAGATCTTACCTCATTGTTGTCTCCTATACATTTTTAAAAGTAACTCTCTTATGCCTTTTTTCTTATTCCCATCCCTTAATTTTTTTCCGTTTAGATTTCCCAATTCCTTTTAAAACTTAATTGTAATTTCATTCTTGCCTTCCACTATTTTGCATAGTTTTTCATCGGCTATTCAAATTTTGTATATCCGATAACTTCTTTAAACCCTTTTTTATAGTCGATAATTAGATTTCTGTATTCCCTTTTTTTTTTTTAATCCTTAATGATTATCTGTGTTTTTTTTTCTGATGAATAATTCGAATATCCTGCTCATCAATTTAACAATCTTTACCATCTTTGGATCTTATCATTTTTAATTCCTCTGCTACCTGTATGTTAGGTAAATTGTCCCATTTTTCCTGTGATATTTATTCCGCTTTGGTTAATTATTTGATCCAAATATTTCTCTTCTATCTCTTCTGGTCATCTTAACTACTTATATTTATTTTCTGTTATTTTTTCATAATCTCCTGTTTCTGTTTCTTCCTTTCTTTGTACTGTAATATTTTCCTTAATTTTATGGTCATTGGTAGATGAACACACTTACTTCTAGTTATTACGTTCAAAAGTTCAACAGCATTACAGTCCTTCGCCTATACCTCCAATGCAAAATTAGGACTAAAAGCTCCCTTTCTCCTACATAAGTTATTCACCCGTCCCAATATATTCTCGTATACTTATTCTTGATTACTAATCTTAAGTTTCAGAACTATTTTAATAGTTTTTTACCTTTACTGTTTGGATGTTTATCCCCTGACTTTCTTGGGCTACAAACATTATTGTCTTTTTATATTTTTTCCCATTCTATTCTATCATATAAATTGCCAGCTATTCTGATTCTGTATCCGCCTTTTACTCCTAGATCAATTTATATTTCTAATCTTTCCTGAGTCCTATCTAGTTTTCAAAGATTATACGAAGTATGGAATGGGCTTGAAACTGCATATAAAATGTCATAATGTTATTTAAATAGAATATACTTTTGTTTTATGAATCGAATTATTATAACTTAATAGTATGCTTTATTAAATTTCGTTTAGTCCTCGACGATCTAGCTGGGTTCAAGAGTTTTTCAAGATTATAGAAGTATGCTCAGCAGACTAATAGTAATGATCTGTAACAGTAATAAAAATAATATCAAAAGGTAATGGATTATTAATACCTTTGATATATTAGACAGTACCATCCATTCGCAAACTTTCTTAATTATCACAGGAAAGGGAGACCACGGACTTTAAGAGTTATATATAATTGAATGAACAGATTACATTGAAATCAAAAAATATATTCGTTTGTAAGAATTTGGCTTTTCGGGGGCAGAAACAATACATTAAAAAAAAAAGTTTCTTTTGGAAACAAAAATAACAAAGTTGTTTCATCAATGATAGAAGGTGAACAGATAGAGGGGAAGGTTGAGTGTGAATAGAAAGTATTAAGAGAGGTAAAGCCACTGTTAATGAGTTGCGAATATATAATCGTCAGAGATGATAGAGAATGAGCAAGTAGGGGTGACCCGAATGTAATTGGGTTAAGAATCACGTCAAAATGAGCAAATAACTACGATTTAGGAGAAACATGGATAGAGACCTAGAGGTAAAGATGAGGGGAGATGGTAAAGAAGCTAAGGCTGAGCTTGGGGGAGCCAAGAGGCAGCGGGTGTAGCGGGAAGCTGTTCTAAGTATGTTAAAGTTAAAAATCACGTAGAAATTAACGAATAATTACGTAATTTAAGAAGGCGGTAAAGGAAGAGCTGAGGGGGATGAGGGGGAGGCGGGGACTTACTTTCGACCATGCAAATATGTATTATCATTTGATGTTACGAAAGAAAATTGTTTATACTCTTAAAATTTTACCCTCATCCCTTTTTCACCGTCGCCTCGGCTCCCCACCCTCATGTGTTACCAATTTTTCGAGGACTTTTGTGTAAAGAGTCAAAAGACCCAATTCCCGTGCACCACTTAATAACTGCTTACCACTTGATAACTACGTACGATCTAATAACGCTCCGCTTTGATATAATTACAGTTCTTAAATGTACAAAAAATTTTACGACTTAATTGTTACTGTTCTAATCATTATACTTAGTATTTTTATTACAATATTCTATTTTAAATGTGGACAATTTAATTGTGATAAAAAATGTTTATAAAGTAAGAATAATATTACTTATTGATTTTTCCACTAGACCTTGTGGTGCTCATTACGAAGCACTTTTTTTTTAAAGTTCCGCATTTACCTTAGTAAGGTCAGCACTTATGCCACAAAAATTAGTTTTCAATGTATAATTAATTATACCCGACATTCATTTATTGACCTCATGTAATATTAAGACAAATAGGTCACTGCACTTTATAATCATAATATTCTAGTTAATACAACCATTTTATAAAATTTTTACTGTTTTTAGCAAATTTTTAAAATATTATCATTCAATCTGTATATATTTAATCATTACTAATAAAATTAAATAGTCAAATAATACTTTCGAAAACTTAATTTCAAACAATTTTTTACATGCTTTTTTTATTATTTGATTCTCATTGCATAAAAATTTATTCGAACTCTTGCATCTAGACTGTTTGAGACTTTGGCCTCTGCAAACATAACAAATGTATTGCTGGAACGGCCTTCTCTCGTGACGGAAAACATTAAACAGCAGGCAAAGAAAGGCAACCACAAAAAAAATTTACTTATAAGGGAATATAATGAAAAAATAAATATAAAGTAACGTTTCCACAATTAAAAATTGTATATAAAACGTGTGTACGCGTGTGCGGAGCCCATGCTGTTCGCTCGGAGGTAGCGGCGCGAGAGAGAGCTGCTGGGCTATAGAAGCCTCCCTATTCCTACCTACCCGAAGCGGCCGCTTCTGATTACGTACTAGCTATCTGAGTATCGTCACTGAGACCATTTACATATAGTATGGTAAAATCCTATTTGTACCGCCGCACAGTGGTTCCGAATTGGTTTTTTATGTTCAAAACCGGCTACAGCCCACATTTCTGCACCGATTTTGAATTTTTTTTTTTCTACGTAATCTG
>JAPYYV010012370.1:0-10346 GCA_030522625.1 Copidosoma aretas | reverse complement strand
TACACAGACAAATATTGATTTTGAAAAGAATAATAAATATTGATTTGGAAAAAAATTTTTTTTACAAGTTGCTGCGAAACGTTGTCTGTGCGGAAAAGTTTCCAGCGAAAAAGGGGATGCGAAAAAGTGGTCGTATACCGCCTAATGTATATATATGTATAACATATGTTATAATTATACGTATACGTAGTATATGATGTTTCGGCATTAGTCACATAACAATCAATACTTTATCTTTGAATATATGATGGAAAATTTTTGTGACGCTAAATCATTTATAAATATTTGCATGGACTTGAAGTAATAATAAATCAGGAATTCAGAATGTTTTTCCTAAATTATGTGGAGTTGAAAGAGACTAAAAACTTTGGAGCCAGACTCTGTCCCCACTTTTGGAAAATCCAGCTTTCAGAGTGTATAAATCCGTATTATAAGTTTATTCATCATCATAATAGTTAAACATGAAGCGACAACTGCTAGATGAATCAACCGAGTTTTAGGAACAAATAATGTATCAAAAGATGAATTAAAAAATTGAGCAGATATATTATACTATGTTGAAAAACAAGTAAAAAGCAAATATCTATTGACTGTAATAATTGACTATTCGAAACTCGTTACAATTTATAAATGCACGAATAATAACTATTTTTAAACCACCAACCCAATTCAAATGATGCACACATCGAGAAATATACATTAAATTGGACAAGATGAGATTACTGCCAAAAACATGTAACTCGTGTAATAATAATAATAATAATAATAATAATAATAATAATAATGATGATGGTGATAAAATTGTGCTCGGATTTGTGTGCTCCGCAGCCCCCAGCGCACGCAAGTTTTCCCATCATTGTAATCCGTGGTCTTGCTTGATCATATCAGCAGCCTTTTCCCCTATCATGTAGGTCGGAGCGCAGGTGTGCCCGGCTATTATTTCGGGCATGACGCTTGCATCGACGACTCGCAGACCTTTGACCCCGTAGACTCGTAATCGTGAGTCGACGACGCCAGCGTTTTCTCGGGGAGCCATGCGACAAGTTCCCGCAAAGTGTCCCAAGGTGGTCGAGACGTGGCGAACCACGCACTCCCAGTACGCATCGCTGGAGAACCTCAACCGCTCGCAGCCCGCGAACGGCTGTGGGAGAAGAGTGGCGTTGTATCGTTGGAAAGCTTCGCTGGAGGCTATTATCTTAATCGCCTGCAACATGAAAATAATAATTGCCATATGTATAATATGTATTAGATATCTACACTTGGTCGTCTGATGAAATAAATGATCTTGTGATACTTGGGGTGTATGGTTGATAATAATAATATATGTTTTTGTACCGCTCTGATGCCACGGATCATAGTGTTCACATCCTCCTGGTGTTCGTAATAATTGGCCTCAAGGACGGGCGAGTCGAGAGGATCGATGCCGCGCAATTTGACGCGACCGCGGCTTTTTGGTCTCATCAATACAGGCACGATGCTAAAGGCATCTTGTCCCATGTAGGGACCGAAAACCTGTCTGGTAAATTCCTTGCTGAGGCCCAAAATCGATCGCATGACTCCGGATGCATCACCCGTGAGAGCACCGATGCCCAGTACAAGCTCAATGTCCGGATAGCTATCCTCGGGTTCTTCATTATCCTCCATAACTGCAAGCATTGCAAACACTTCACAAGTCGCGTTCGTTATGAAAAAAAAAAAAAAAAAAAGTTGAAAGCGTCTCTGCTTTCACGTTGATGAGTATTCGCTATGAGGAATTGTATTATACGCGGCTTTCGTGTTACTCACACAAGATAATCAGATTATGGAGTCTTATGGAGTAATTAAAATTAGTCAAAGTGGTCGTCATTGGCGTTTTGGAAGATTATTTACACGTATAAGTTGCGCGTGCAGTTAAAGTTACAATGGATCCAAAATACTTTGGGACGATACGAATGGATAACACCCCCTACAACGGCTGACACAATATCTTGGAAAAAAAAAAAAATAAACTCCCGAGTAAAACCTGCAGGATCGATTGCCGATAATACACATTCCTGAGGAATCAGATGTATGTACTATATTATTATGACGCGACGCATCAACTCACTTGTTTTGGTGTCGATGAAGGCGAGGGCCTCGGCTCCCCCGGGCACGGTGTACGGGCCACTGCCGCGGAACAGGTACTCGAGCGCGTTGGCCGGATCGACCAGTAATCTCGGCCCGACGATCGTGACGCTCGCGTTGACCGTAAAGGTGAGCGCGGCCATGCTCACGTGATCTTGCAAATTGCGCCCGACCGGTAGATCCTCCAAGACCCGGATACCGAGGGACTCGAGCTGCTCCCTGGGCCCGAGACCCGACAGCATCAACAGCTGGGGCGAATTGAGAGCGCCGGCGCACAGGAGCACCTCGCGCCTCGCCAGCGACACGCGAGACCGGCCCCGGTCGTCGACAAACCGAACGCCGCTCGCCCGGCGAGTGCGCTCATCGATCAGGATCTTTGTGGCGCGAGACGAGGTGGATACGCGCAGATTATTGCGCCGACGGATGGGCTCCAGGAAGGCCTTTGCGGCGCTTACCCGACGGCCGTTGCGCAGGTTTGCTTGGACCGGGGAAAATCCGAGGATTCTGCAAATTTTGGTTCATGAGGGACGATATTATACTGATGCTTGCTGCTTGCGGAGTCTCGATCGATGCGTGTACGTCGCCGAGATAAACATCATATTGCGTCGAACATTATGCGCTGAGGAAAACATTTACTCGATAAAATTAAGTATTTGAAAGTAGGTAGTATCATCGTTCCTCAACCCTTGTACCCAAACTGAATGAATACTCGCGTGATGTCGATGAATTATTATTTTTGACTGTATTGAGCTTTACGTACTGAGATTGGAACGAATGGTCGCATAATGTACGCATTTTAGCTGAGCCAAGAATTTATTGTATCTATGCAACACTTGTGCTAAAATTTTGACGCGGACAATAATAAGCAAACGTTCATTAAAACAGAGAAAGAGTCACTCGAAGAAAATATGGGTAAAGTAAGCTTGGCACAAAAAACACGAGGTGCCGGCTTACCAGCCTCGATCATATCGCTTTACGGCGTGGAATTCCTATACTTATAACCAGTCGGAAAGAGTTTTTCTTCTGGGGATTGCGAAAAAATGTTTTTGGCACACTTATTAACATTGTTAATGTATAGAATTGAATAGTTTCCGTAATCAAGTGGTAGTACTTATTGTCTTAATTTTATCACAGTAATATTAAATTTTATTAACATCCGACCTTCCTAAACATTTCTTTTTAATCTAAAATTGTGATATTTTTACATCTCACAAATAAATTTCTGCGTGGGCTCTGTGCACTTGCAAATTTTCTTATTCAATTGAAATTTACATGAAAGTATTACCTTTAGGAAATAAAAAAGTATAATCAAGAGTGCACTATTCAAAATATGTTCAATTACAAACAGAAAAATTCTGTTTGAAATCGAGCAGACTACACACGTTTTGTGTAAATTATATTTTACACGAATTTCGCGTCAAGGGTACACAAATCTTGTTCTATTTAGCCATCGTACACATATCTTGTACACAAACAATGTAACAACTATTTTTTGTACGAAAAAACACAAATTTTATGTAATTTTTACAAATAATAAGTGTAAAATAGCAAACTTCACAAAATTTTTAACTGTGTATTTATGTGTATATCATATTATGATAAATTAACTGAATATGAAGACATTATTATTATATAACCTATCATTTTGTTACAATATGCACGTATACGTTATGAAAAATTACCCTATTCAAGTGTAAGATAAGTCTACTCAAGAAACATAATCTCCATTTTTCTTACTCTGTTGTTGATCACTTACTGCTCCATATAGTACGTGTTCACTCGCGACGAATGACTCGGAATGACTAGATCACACTGTGAATGAATCATCTAGTTGATCTATAGTATTCTAGTGAGCTGCGCTGCTCATTGCGCAGTATAAGGTGCGCAGATCAGCTAGGTCACTGACCACTGACTTGACTGACTCACTCAGCTGACAAACATTTAGCTCACAGTGTGATTAGTCATTCATCTAGAGAGCATACGTATTTCATACACAGCAGTAAGCGATCAACAACAGACTAAGAAGTAAGAAAATTATGTTTCGTGAGTAGATGATTCTTGCACTTGAAACTTAAATGGAGTAGTTGTTAATAACGTATAGATACGTACGATACAATATGATAAAATACTAATGCATGAGTCGAAAACGGGATATTTTGGTGTGTAAAATTGGATTTTCAAAATTTAGAAGAATTCTGTTTAAAAGTGAACAGACTACACATGTTTTGTGTAAATTATATTTTACACGAATTTCGTGTTAAGGGTACACAAATCTTGTGTTATTTAGCCATTGTGCACATATCTTGTGCACAAACAATGTAACAACTATTTTGTGTACGAAAAAACACAAATTTTGTGTAATTTTTACAAATAATAAGTGTAAAATAACAAACTTCACAAAATTTTTAAAACTGTGTGAGAGCTGAGAAAAATTCAATTGAAAAGATATAAGACAACCTTAATACACACACAACGATTCACTTTACCTTTCACCATTGTAGTCATTAATTTTATATCCGAATTTTTTGCCTGCCTGAAGAAAGGGCTTGCGAATCCTCGATGTGTATGGGATATTTGAGACGTCCAAGAAACCATTTTTTGAGTGATACCTTTCATCCTGCCACTTAAGACTGATGTATAAATACAACGTTTATTTTCATCACCATAATAAAAAATAGAATTTCATTATACTTAATTTATAATATTGTGTAATATAATGCATGTATCGTCTGAACGCAATCATCACCTACTGTTCTCCGACTTTAAAAAGTAAGGTAGCACGTCATTGTAGGACCAGCCAGGATTCCCTAAGGCCTCCCATTCGTCATAATCGGCTTTGGCACCACGCGCATAAATCATAAAATTTATGACTGAGGTGCCACCGAGGACCTTGCCCCGTGGCCAGTTGCATCGACCCTCGGTCATTGACAGGCAGTAGCCGGTCTGAAATATTTATAGAAATACGTGAATAGATCTTTACAAGTGGCTGAAGGTATGAAATAAATCACGCTTTTTCATATTGGTCGGACTGATACATTTATTATCAGAGAAACAGTTTTACTAGCCTCTTCATGCACAATTTTATGTATTTCAAAGCTCTATTATTTTGAATGAGCCCGTAAACTTTTTCATTAATTCTTCATCATAAAAAGGGGAACTAAAAATGCTAGCAGTTTTCATCGTTGCGAGCGTTCGAAAGACATCGTATAGAGAATAATATTTAATCCGAAAACACGTGTACATTACTTTTAACATCCACGACTTTTGCATTCAACAATTTATCGTAAATTGTCGATTTCTGCCTATAGGTAATCAACAAACAGTTTTTTAGAATGCTTTCGAACTTTTTTTCTAGACAATCAGCATTGCATTCTAAAATAATTTGTATCTGTTACTTGTCGTGGAATGTTAATTTTTCATTGCTGTGATGAAAGACCGATTTTTCGACTATTTTCAATTGTACTTGAAAGTTAGCATATTTATTCAACTTTTCGCAGAAGAGTGTGCAATAAAAAACTGTGATCCACAACTTTTTTCCAAAGCACACTAGTGTAAAAAGTAAATCTGTGAAGTTGAAGAAAAGAAAATATCATTAATGGTTTCTCCTCGGAGCTCGGAAAATGACTGAATCTATAACGTTGGTTATTAGTTGAGTTGGTCTGGAAACTTGATTACGCGCAAAAAAATTTAAGAACATATAACATTTTTGGACCGCGCTTATTTTAGGGACGATAATTTTTCTTTCACGCTCTAATTAAACGATTTATGTGTGGTTGTACTTTTTGCTTTGGTGAAAAAACATTGTGTGAGGCCGACATGCCTAAAAACAACAATTTATTATAAGTTTAAATTCAGGATATTAATTCGTAAAAGAAATAAAAATAACTTTCAATACAATAGAAGGACCTTGTGAATGTTTACTAAGAATTTGAAAGTCTAGTCGTGGCATGAATGCAAAGTAGCCGAGCCCGATGTGCATAAGTTGCAAGCAAAGAAGGAGGGGAAATGGGTTGGCAAAAGTAAAATTGTATTTACTCTATGCATCATTCCGAACAATGGTTATTTGTTTGCTCAATATAAAAACACTATACACTACATTACGCACCATGCGTAATTCATTCGTTAAGCGGCGGACTGCTCCTTTTCTTACCCACTGACCTACGTAAATGTTTGGTAAACATAAAATGAGTCGTATAACTAAAAATACGCCTTCGCCGACGACGACAGCGACGAATATAAGAACAGTGCCAAATCTTTTTTAAATTGTGCAGCAAATATTTATCATATGCATAATTTGTTGACTTGTTCATTATTGTATCATTGTTCCCCCTTACATACTCTATATACGTCGAAATCTCCAAAAAATCATGAGATGAAGAGAGCCACGAAATGAAGAACAAACGTTTTTCCGACACATCTTTCCGACTTAAAGCCTATCCAGTTTGCTTAGATTGAGCTTGTAAGAAAACAAAATGGTAACTTGCAAGTATAAAAAAAATTTTAATAGACTACCCTTTACTCAGATGGCTAGTTTGGGCGTTCGAAATACACTTGAATTTGAGCTTTGCAGAAGCTAAAGATATTGATTGAGTCGCAAGTTTGTTTTTAAATTTGAAAATGAATGTAATTCTCATGAATTCATGATGTACTTAAGCATTATTACTAAAACTCATATCAACATTAAATTGCGACTTGAGCAATATTTTTGTATTTTTCAGGACTTTAATAAAGTGCAGGTGCATGGAGCTCTTTAAATTCGTTTCAAAGCGAATATTCTAACTTTATTCTTTAATGAGTAACAGTGAATCGAGTAAAACGATCATTTTCACCAGATTTAGTGTATTTGCGTACCACCACTTTTCCCCTCTCATTATTTTTCAGAGTAGATAAAAAGAACAGGGCAAACTTGATTAGCTAGACAACATTAAAGATAATAGTTATATACTTATGAGACATGCAATTTCGATTTGAAATGGTGCGCCGTACAGAAACTTTTATTATTATTATTTTAATAGATATTATTGAAGACAAAAGCCTTATCTTTAACTTCAATAGAACAATAGAAGAAATTAAAAAAATAAAAAAAAAAAATTGTCACAAATAAATGACTCAGATTGTGATTTTCAGAAATGATGAAAATAGTTTTACTTTGTATATTAGATAAAGATTAAATTTTTTTTTTTTTTAAATGTTTGCTGCGCCCTTGGCAGAAAAAATAGAATTTGCCACTAATGCGCAACCGGCCAGGGCTATCACAACGGTCCATAGACGTTGTAAGAATTTAATTGCCCAGTGATCGCCTTGAAGAGATGCTCATTATTGACGAATACCATCTGATTTTTTTCTAAAAAAAATCATGTCCCCCTTTTTTATTTATTTATTGAAAATAAAGTGGGTCTCGATAACATGTATTCACTCTCGTATTCACAATAAAATTTCGTGATTTGTGTCGATTTGTGTATTAAAATCGCAGTCTTATTAAGTTATACAAATAATGAGATTCGGTCCACAAACTAAGTTTGGCAAATAAGATCAGGCACCCTGACAATAAAATCATACAATAAAAATAATACGAACATACCTTCCCTGTTTTGGGTTCTGTTCTAAACCCCCAGTTGTATTCCGTGATATGCAAAATGGGCGCCAGCAGTGGTACGTCTGAAAAGAAAAACATTTCCTCCTTACCCGCCTCGAGTAGAAGTATCTTCCACTTGGTAACATTGCTCAGCCTATTTGCTAAAACTGAGCCACCTGAACCTGCTCCAATTATTATGAAGTCATACTCATCTGCACTAGCTAGGCTGTATAGTAAGAACAAGATCAGCACTTGTCGGACCTCTTTGATATGACTCATATCGTAAAAACAATATCAATGATTGCTTCACTCCTCCAATATATTTTTCTTTTTATTCTTTATTTAACCACGTAAATATAAATAATACGGTAACTCCGATTCTCTTGTCATGAGTAGATGATTCTTTCACATTTTGCATTCTTGTATTGCAACATACAATATTTAAAAAAGCGGTCCTTCAACTTCCTAATGCTATCCCTAATGTAAAATAATATATTAATTATGCAACGCACATAATGATTACGACTGTCAATATATAAAGTTTTTTAAACTATTTATATACATGTACAACAATAATTATTTTCATTGGTATGTTAGTGTATGCATTACAATTACAAATACTTGTTTCAAAATATAAAATAATCAGTGTGATTTGAAAAACTTTGATTTATTGTGCACCGCAAATTAGTGGCTGATAAAATAATGTTCGAATACAAATGACTTACTTGGGAAATGATCATGTATCAGGGGTATACAACTCCCTCTTCCGTAAGTACTAATAATAATAAATAGAAAAGAAAATATATATAATATTTTTAAGAAGGTTGGTGACAAGCTATGTCGCCAACGTCGTGCCAAAGAAAATATTCACAGCTATGAACTTGAAACTTGAGTCGCTGATCCCGAAAACTTAAACAAGTGTGCGTCAGTATTTCAACTCATTTTCTCATTCAGTTGAATTTTTAGTTCAACTATCTTATTTGTTGCACAAAAACCATAATACATTCGGTACAAATACTGGTTATATTGCACACTTGCGACCCAGAGACAATAAATTTCTGAAAGTGTCATTCGAATTCTATCGTCTGTTTGATTTTAGTACACGAGAGAGGCTGCTCGATCGCGCACAACAAACATCCCGGGATGTCCAACCCAATCCAACGATATCTACCACACGCCTGCCGATTTGAAACTGCTCTTGCTCGAGCGCAAATCGGCACTTTAGGCGCCTGACATCCTCCGTGTCGTGCGCATTTCTTAATACCTCGAAACTGATTGCCATTCGAAACATCGTTTGAGTACAGTATACAAAGTAACAATCATCAGTATCAATTTAACAGGACAAAGTACGTCACATTATTCGTTAATCGTTTTCGCTTGAAATTATAGTGTAATAATTTCGTATTTTATTATTGCATAGATTCTTGAACAAATAATGCTAAAGTATAAATGTAATAAGAAAAAATAATTTCGTTTTACTTGTATAACGCCTACACCTTGTTCTAATATAATAAATAAGCAGACACACAACAATTATTACACTTTTCGCGCAGTGAGTTTGATAGTTTTAATCTTATTTTTGCAAATAACGTAAAATGTTATCCAATCGCTCATTTATCATGCCTAAATAAAGCTTTTGTAGGGTAATGTGGAAATGTTTTCTCCTCTTTGTGGATTCATTTAATACGGTGACGTAATAATCATAATAGTTACAAAAATAATCATCATCACAGTAAAGGTCACGTTATATCCTGATGTCGGAAAAAAAATTGGCTGAGTCTTAACGCTTTAAAAAACGTTTCAGAATTGCCTAGCCATACAGCCACTTACACTCACTCACTTATTGTGTTAATATTATTACGTAACAACACCGACAGCAGTCGCAGCAATGACAAATAGTGTTAACAATCATGCCATAGAAGCCTATAAAGGGAAAATATCTCGTGCCGAAATATACTTGTCAGCTTTTCGAATTTCAACGAATCTCTGCTGACCGATTTTTATCTCAAAGTCATCTCAATGCTGATTTTTTTCTTTTGCCAGTGATGGCCGAATCTATAATTATTTCTCCAGCTTTTTTTTTGCCACGAGTGCCATGACTGGTAATTGTCACCAAATTTTTGGTAATTTTTTCATATCAGCAATAGAAACCACCTAAAAATATCCTGATATTTTCTATTTTAAATCAGAGTGGATTTCATCCTGATTTGATAAGGATTGTAAACTGATTTTGCTCTGATCATCAGCTTGAAATCTGTCTCAATTCACTGTGTGGATAATAGGATGGATTTCATATGGAATCCCTATCGATTTTTAGATTTGACGTTAATCTATTAAAAATTTATTTACAATCAAATAATCATAAATAGCAAGATATTCGGAATTATCAACCAAATAATAATCCAAAAATGTACGGATTGAAGCATTTTATATTAAAGAATCATGATTACAGTTATTGCATAGTAAGTACATTATTCACCTATTAGGGAGGAAAAATAAAGAATCTCAGATCTCAGGCATTTGACAAACATGTGATCTGAGGCTTTCTTTGTTTCCTCCAGTGGGTTGTAAGTATGTTTTCCTACCTCGGGGCGTTTTTGGTCACCTTTGGTCGTTTACTGCGCCCTCGGTAGGAAAAATAGCGTTCGCACCTGGTGCGCATCCAACC
>JAPYYV010012369.1:0-13205 GCA_030522625.1 Copidosoma aretas | reverse complement strand
CATTATTGTATATATGTAATACATACTCAAAGACTCGCGTACCTGAGCCTGATGAGGCTGGCACATCTAGCCAGCGAAACGTTGCTAAATAAACTTCGAAAAATTTTAATGCTCATGTAGTATTTATTTTCTCAACCTTGCCCCCAACGGATCACTGATCAATACTATTAATTTTTTTTTTATTATTATTTGGCTCATTCGAAGAAGAAAAGGTCTCTTGTCAATTTTTCTATTTGGTAGCAGAGAGTGGTTTTATAGAAATATTTATAACTACCTTTTTAAGCTAACTAGGGACTTAATATTAAAACATGAAGTTTTGCATACATTAAGTTATTTTTGTGTAAAGTCTTATAAACATCATATGGATATTAAAAATTTTAGTACTGTGTAACTGTGCTAATGTTACTTTTTCAAAGCAAAATTTGTCAACTGAAGTAAGTTTAGCAGTTACACAGTACTAACATTTTTAATATCCATACATATTAACTAGTAGTGTTAAAATTATTAATAATAATACATACCTTCCTTTCACTAATTATTATAATAATTTTTATCTCACTTAAATTGCCACTGAGAACAGATAAACTCAAAAATAGGGCAAGAGCTGCAGTTGTATCATGATTAGGAGGTATAATCGGACAATATTTAGCGCCATTTTCATAGTACACAGGTTTCTTTACTTAGAAAGGTTGCATATCGCCGCCTCAACATTGTAAAAAATTGCCAAATTTGATAAAAAGCAATTTTGCTTCACCTTTGCAATGCAATTTCGCTTTGTTTACATACATTAAGTCATTTCCGAAAGCTGCCACTCTGGTTACTGGCGCTTAGACATAGCGGATACGATTTCAGAAAAATCAGCTTGAAAAAAAGTCAAGTGGAGGAGCAAAAAAATACATGTGATAATAAAAAAACTCGGATGCCGTAAAGAGTAGGCGAGAGGGGAAAAAATAAAGGGGGGGAAGAAGGAAGCTGCGAAAAAAGCTTACTGGGTTACGCGGGAAAGCAAGCGAGCGAGTGCGAGGGGGTGACCGCGAGACGGCTGCTGCTTCGGCCGCACTGGGAGAGAAGGAGAACGGATGGTCGGTAGGTTTCGACTCTTTTGCGCGGACTTCCGTGGTTGCGCCAGATTTTTTTATGCCAGCCCCGGCGTGGCCAGCACTAGCCTCAACGACGCTCTTCCTTCCTTCCTTTCTTCTTTTCTTCCCTTCCCCTCTTGCTCCTGGAGTTTTTTTTGCTTTGATTGTTATTCGCTGCGTGAAACAAGTCCACGGATAAAAAAAAGAGAAAGAGAGGGTTTAATCGACTTTTATAGCTTCTTTTGCGTATCGCACGCAAATTGTATTGTATTGATCGTTTTATTGATAGGGTTTCGCTGATGGGCTCGTTTGTTGGACCTCTGCGTGTGAGGTTGGACTGTGCGTGAACATTATGCAATGAAAATAGTTGCTATGTCTTGATTCATAAGTAGTTTTGTACCTCTAAGTTGTTGGTTGATTTATGTTCTATTATTTACAATCACTGCGTCTTCCCATTGTTTTACTTGTTTGAATTGTATTTGATTTTGTACATCAAAATGAAATAAATGCGTGGATGGCATAGTTTCATTTTTACAAAATTTCATTTAACTCTACTTGTTTGTCTGTCTTGTCTGCATCTTTGTCTTGTCTGTCTGTATGTCTGTCTATATTCATGTCTGTCTATCTTATCTGTACATATGTCTATAGAGCTCCCGATAAGACATGGACTTGGCAAGTAACGACTGGCGACTTCTGCCTTCTCTTTCTAATTATGATAAGAGCCGCGGTAAAACAAATTCGGATGCAAGCCGTAGAGTCGTGCATCCGAGCAGAGTCAGGCACGGTGATGCCGAGCACGACATATAGCGTTGGAAGGGAGCATTAGCTACAGTCAAGCTATGATGCCTCTCCTATTCTGTTGTGTACTACTCTCCGTCCACAAAGTTCGGAGTACTCCAGGTTTAATTACTTTGAGTTTAGTTCCTATTTACATTCCGGAGTACGAAGTACACCATGCTTAATTTTATATTTCACTCAAAAGTACAGGGTGTTACAAACTCAATTCATAAACTACACTATGTAGTATGATAGTACTACGATACTGAGCACTTTAAGCCTAATCCCTCATGTCACTCTGAAGCACGAAGTACTTCAAGTTTATTTATTTATTAATTCCATGGCAGAGTGCAAAGTAATTTAAGCTGAATACTGTGCACTTAAAATTTAGTTGTAATTACACTTCGGAGATTAAAGAACTCCAAGCTTGATATCAAATTTTACTCCAGAGTACGAAATACTTTGAGCTTCATTCTTAATTACATTTCATAGTACGGAGTACTTCAAACAGAGTTTTTCAAGCGCAATTCTGAATTACACTCCGAATAGAAGTACAAAGTACTCAAAGCTTAATTATAAATGCCACTTTGGACTGCAGAATCCAAACTTGATTCTAAGTTGTAATTTGGTGTGCAAAATGATACTAAATTAAATCCCAAAAAAAAATTCCTTGGAAATCATGCTAAAACATTTACAAGCTTTTGGTTTTAGTGTTAATAACTACACCCTCTATAGTATTATGTTTTCTAAATGGCGGTTGGCACAAAATGGTGGACAGCCTTATTTCTTTCTAACCTTCTTGACACGCGTACTATATACAATCTTTTGAAGAGTATGATACTGCAAGCCGAATAAGTATTTTCTAAGTTCAATGTGGCGGTCGTATGGAAATAGTAGATATAGGTAACCCGAAAAAAGATTGTTTACTTTTTTATCATAGAATTTAACATTCAAAAAATTTTTCATCACTCTAACCTAAAAATCGCACCTTCGTCGCTTCTTTCTTCTTTTCGGCTCTCGTGATGAAAAATATAATACCGACCTGGTACTAGGGACGTTTTCTTACCTTCCTCGATGTTTTCCCTCGCTTCGCTCGGGCAAAGAACTTTGAGGAAGGCAGGAATACGTCCCTAGCACCAGGGTGGTAATATACTATTGTTTATTATGATTTCATTAACTAGTAATAAACTTTACTTGGGCTATAAATTACTTTCCAAAAACTTAACACCTGACTTCTTTAATCCACAAACTATTAATCCAAGGCAACATCAATCATCCGTTCGGCGATAAAAAAAAAAACCCGATCAAGCATGGCAGCCAAGAAAGCCTGTATTTCTTCGCACAATTTCCCCTCGCTAACAATTAATTAACCTGCAGGCATGCAATTTCTTACGTTATTTTCTTGAACCCGAGCACGCCAGGCTGCTTTATTCAAAACACACTCTGGCTGGCCTAGAATTCCTTAATTACTGCCCCCCCCCCCCTCTCTCACACGGGCACAAAAAAGTAATTTAGCAAAACACGTAATTATTAAAAAAGGGAGGAAAAAAAAGACGCGTAGAGCAGAGCAGAGCAGCAGCATGGCCTGGGCAAAGGGAGACTAGAAAGCTCGTGCGCTCCCGCGCAAAAAAACATCAGCAACAGCAGCCGTAGCAAAGAAACGGGGAGCGGGAGGGGGTGCCCGAGACTAACAAAGAAGCGAGAAAAGCGCTTACTTCCCTTTAATTATAAAACGTCGCGGAGGTGAAGTTTGCGAGCGCTGACGGCGGTGGGGGAGAGGGGTAAGGATCGGATCTATGCAGGCATACACGCGCGAAATGAGGGTAGGTCCGTAACGGGTTGGACGAAAACCCATTCGTATTTTTCTGGTGTATGTGTGAGTCTGTTGTACGTACACCCGTGCGCATGTATACACGCGAGGAAGGGCCCGCGCTTTTTTACGAGCGAAACAAGACATGAGGAGCCCGGTGACTTCTACCGTATTGTATATAATATACATGTACACCACGACGCTGGCGACAACGGCGAAAAGCTCGAGCGTCACATGACAAACAATGGAAAGGTGGTCCCGGGCGAACAATGGACCTTGTGTGGAACAAACACGTCTTGCGCTCCTTGCCCTCGGGCGATGGCTCGGCCGGCTGCTATCTCTCCTTACGTACTGCAGCCCCTCGTTGGCTCTTTCCCTTCCTCCCACCCTCCCATCCACCTTTTACTTACTCCTTGTCTTTTGACTCTCGACGTTGACGCGGGAGACTTTGTACATACGCACGCAGTACGCGGGGCGCCCTTATGCCGCAGTCGCGACTATTGTGCGAGACCCGTGCGGGATGAGGATTCTTCGGTTCGTCGCCCGACGTCGATTCTTGGACTATCGGGGAATTTTCCTCTTTTCCACTCTCGCGGCGTGTGTACACATTAGAGTTGCCGAGTCTGCGTGATTGTCGCCCAGCTATGTTACTCTCTTTGATGATCGTCTCCTCCGCTCCTGAACTGTATACTGCCGTTCGACAGCCGTGCCGAACTGTTGAAGCAGGTCTTTTCATTCTGTTGTATCGCACGTACGCGCTCGCATACTTTCCAAGCACCGCGCGTACTGTGCGATATTTGCGTGCGCACGTGAGCGTGCAAAACACTGTCCCTCGCGCGCCCGTGCTGGTCGAGTTGAATGGAAATTTGCATGTGCCTGCTCTCGGGCTGGCAAAGAAGTGCCTCGAGTGCGATGGTTCCGCGCACCCGTCCCCTTAGTTCCGTCCCTATATTCGCGTACATGCTCATATGGACTTTGTAGGTTGGGGGGTGAATGTCGTTGATTGCGAATCTTTGTGGAGCGTCTTTGCGATTGATGAGACTTGACTCTTGGATTGGTGTGTGTGAGAGAACTAGACTGTTTGATTGTTTTAAGCGCTCAAGTCGATTGTCAAGAGTGGGATGAGTTTTCTTGCATTGACGGTGCAGGGTTCGAGACAGCGTTGCAGAAAAATGGTCTTTCATAGGAATGATATTGATTCAGATCATTCCTTATATCGAAAGATACGTACAAACTGTGTTTCAAGATCTTCTTTGTCCGCAATTTTTTTTTGGCGTCGGACACTTTTTGCGCCTTCTTTTTGAACGTAGAATTTTTATTTTTAATCGTTTTAAATTTTGTACTATTTAGTTTCAGTGCTTATGGTACAAAGAAGTAATTGATGTTTTTGTTCTTGGATGAATTTCAACTATAGTACTAGTTTAGGTTATGTAAATTAGTGTAACCTAAACGGCTTGATCTCCCCAGTTTCATCCAGTAGTATTACATCTAACTTATCGCAAAGACATTGGTCACTGCACTTATTGACAATAATCAATGGCATAAATGCATCAAACTAGTTAAATATGAATGTTTTGATTTCATACCTGCTCGAGAAGTAGAGCTCAAATGATCGAACAGGAATCTGCTTTGTCAACGAAGTAGAGTTTTTAATCATGCGACTACAAATTTAAAAACTCAAATACAGAGTCACTATATGTTGAAGCCCAATTTTCCACCTGGAAAAGTTTTAAACGAGTATTCGAACGTGAGTTTTTAGTTCGTAAATGATCCATCCTGATACGATGCAAGACAATATTTCGATCTAAAAATTTAATAGGTTGTGGTTCAAATATTCGCTCAAAACTTTATCAGATGGTACATTAAGTCTTTATCTAGTGCGTCTGAATTTGTGTTTTGCAGTATTTACTCAAATTACAGTAATACAACACAGTTATGCAAAACTTGTATGTTATTGTTGAGGCAGATTCCTGTTTAAAAATTTTAGTCGTTCATCCCCTTAAATACGTTTGCGTTACATCACCAATTACACTGTTGGTCAGATCTATAAATCAATTAAATAATTATCAAATTATCGATGATTCATACTTTTCTTATTACATCCACATTTGTTACGAACTACCAATAGTTCTTAGCACTCGTATACTTCGTTTTAAGACAGTTCAGCAGCCCCAGTCGTTAACCATCATCGGTTGATACTTAAATAAGCTAAATAACGACATGTTTCCAATCTTTTGATGGATAAATCGTTGTTATATTTTTTGTATTGTACTCGTTTTTCAAAACAATCGTCAGAAATTTCTTGCAGTTATTAATGAAAACAGGTATTTCCAAATTACTTGCCAAAGTATTGCAAAAACATGCATATTAAAAGTTAAATCTGTCGAAACCGGCAAACCAAATATTGATAAAACCTTAACCACTTATGTATGGCAGTGTTAACAAATTATAGTCAAAGAGTAAAAAAAACATGATCAAAGATCAAACACGCTGTTCTCTACCATTTTTATTTATCGAACGCACGTCCACGCGATTCGATAAAACGACAAGCCACCATGCACGCGCTGTCAAAAACCATCGCCAAAATCTCTCGAGCCGCACTTAATTAATAAGTTAACTCGCCTCGTCTGACGAACTAATTACCACTCCGGCGAACAATCGCTGCTTATAACGTTATTTTAGAAAATAAGTGCCAGCGCGAGCGTGAAATCATTCAACTTTCAGTTTTCGCGCTCGTGTCCCCTCTCCCCACGCTCACACAGCAGCAAAGTCGCGCGACCCCGACTGCAGGGGTTGGGCGAAATGTGACTAACTTTGCGCGCTTTTTTGACCGAAATTATGCGCTCTCGCGTGCATTTCAATTGCAGACTCTAGCTCTCCGGGCCGCCGACGAAAAATAGAGGAACGCGGGGCGAAAGAGAGAGCGCGCGCGCAGGTACCGAATTAATTTTCGCGAATCGCCCAGCGCCCGTAGAGTCTCGAGCGCCTATCGGCCAAGCGGGCCCAAAAATTACCGCGGATCTCGTTAATTAAGTTTGAATATTATATTGCGAGAAAATTCGCGGAGTGAGGGATTTTCACTCGCTCGTTAGTCCGCGTGTCTCCCACTCTCTCGCTCAGTTCTCCGGAAGCCCGAAAACACGTGCATGTTATATAATGTACGATAATGTATATATGTATATAAGCGAGCAAAAAAAAGCCAGAAAAATAAATCATCGCGGCCACTCGAATGTTCACGGTCCACGGCACTGCTCGACTGAACCCATACAACACGTGCATTTTTTGCGGGCACCAACAGTTTCGCGAAAATTACTGCCGCGCAGTTTTATTCGCTGGCACGGGTATACGTGCATCCGACTCGAGAGCTGCTGCGAGTCGACGGCGTTCGACGTTATAGGTATAAGTACCTATACACACAATTGTAGTGTGTGAGCGGGAGCTATAATATAGGTATCACGTCCGCGTCCTCGTGCTGCAGGCATTGCGTAATTACTCAGTGTAATTACGTGTCGTGTGAAGGTTTTTGTTTCGCGCCTCGGCTCCTTTCCTACCCCCCTCTACAACCACCCCCCACTTCTACTGTCTACTCCGGCTCGACTCTTTAAAGTGCAGTAAGTTAGAGGTGAGTTACAAGGAAAACATGATCTTACTAGTTCGTGCTGTTTGAGTTTATTTTTCAATTTGAAACTCAATTTTGTTAATACTTTACGTTGAACGAGTAGAAACTTTGACTGATCGTGGCATGTAGAATTATTGAGTCTTCAAGGGAGAGTTAATTTAGAATTAATCAATATCGTTATCTGAATAGTTTCTCCACCGAGTAACTAGCCAAGCAGCATCTGCCACGGAGTATCATTGTCACTACTGTATTGACATTGTAACGGAAATTTAGTAGCGCTGACCACAGACTATGGCAGAAACTGACATTGTCTGTTGTTGGCTAAAGCTAGTCATATTAGTAAAATTATTTTACTTTACTGTTGACCCCTGTCTATTTCTTGTCTAGTTGTTTAATACATGTATATTTTTTGTTTCCTGGTCATCTCTTGTGTGTCATATAGTGTTTGTATCCAAATAAACTTAAATCAGACAAAGTGACATAACCTACACTTCATGTACCGTTAGTTGTAACCACCAAACAGATTAAGGCACTTTCTGTCATAAATCTGTGGTCAGCGCTACAAAACTTCTATTGTCATGTCAATATGTACTATCTAGTAGCAACCATACTCCGTGTCAGATGCTGCTTGGCTGGTTTCTCAATGTTCATTAGATTCGATTAGATAATATTTAGTAAGGCCTCGGGATAAACCCATTTGGTAGTTTAAATAATTACAACGTGCGGTTTGTACAATTAAATATTATAAAGCGGAACAAAGTTTGTCTAAAAATTATAACATATGTATGAAGCGATTGTAAGGTTTACATAGACTCTAATCCCATCATTCTAAGCATATTGCGCCCTCTTAATTATTTGCAATTGTTAATTGATAGTTTAGCCAGCAGAAATTAAATCTATGAATGTTAATTAAGTTAAATACCATACAAAACCGAACGCAAAACTGTACAGAGTATATGAGTTACGGTTTGAAAGATGATCCATTAAATATAAATGTGTTGGATATGTGTAAAGTAGGTAGGGAGAGAGTAAGAGTAAGAGAGAGTAGGAGCGTTTATTGTCGCGACAAGAGGCTCAAGGCCTTACAAGACTTAGAGCCGATCAGCAAGTACATAGCTGAGCTTACATGTATAAGCGACAAATGAACAATTAATGAATTTAGATATTACAATCGGTAAAACATAACAAAATAGAATTAAAATGAAGAAAAAATTACAAAATAAATTAAACATAGACTGGATAATAAGCAAATAACAGTAACTAAAGGTTAAAAAGCAAATGATAATAGATGTACAGTATAAATACACAGTAGTGCCTAGCTATCGAATGTATATGCTAAAAGATGATCATCAAGACACTTCTTAAAACTTGCGCGATTAAAAAACGACCTTAGGTCATGTGGTAAACCGATCCAAAAACGCGAGGCTCAAACGCAGACGGCATACTGATAGCAGGTAGTATGAGTGCGAATGATTTGTAAGTCCAAATCTGAATGACCTTAATCACCGCATTGATCGGGGGGTCTAAATTCAAGATGTTCAGCCAAGTACGTAGGTTTACCAAATTTTAAAGTTGAAGCTAACAAACAAGGAGCGAGATGTATGCGTCGCTCACTAAATGGTAATATTGCTAGTGATTCATAAACAGGCGTGATGTGGTCAGACCGTTTAACTTCTAAAACGAATCTCAAAGCAGCATTGTTGCAACGTGAAAGTCTAGTATACAATGTTCCAGGAAGATCAAGTGCTATACCCGAGCAGTATTCGAAATACGGAAAGACAAGTGTTTTAACAAGTGTTAAGCGCAACGAGCGAGGCAGAGATTCTCGACACCTCCGTAAGCGGGCTAGAGCAGCATAGCTTTTTCTTGCTATATCAACAGCAAATGGACTCCATGATAGAGTACTATGAAGAGTGCTACCTAGTAATTTCAAAGATTCGCAAAGCTCGATAACTTTACCATCAAAAGAAGGAGCATTATTTGAGGCTTCTCGAAATTTAGACATGTAGCCTCGAGAAGCAAATCTAATGGCGTCAGTTTTCGAGATATTTATAGTAAATAGATTTGTATGTGCCCAGTTTGAGATATGGTTGAGATTGGAGTTAACAACTTCAATTATGTGTAAAATCTGAGAGGCAGGCGCAGAATACGTAAGTACAAAATCATCAGTATACATATGGCATTTACAAGGTGTTGAAACGAATGGTAGATCATTAATAAATAATCATAATTAAATAGGTCCATACAAGCTGCCCTGGGGACACCATCCACCCGATTGAGCCACTTAACTCAGATTCCGTACCATCAAGTAATCCAACGGACTGAGACCTATTAGGTACCAGAGAGAAAATATCTAATCCCATTACATACTGAATCCGAAAAACCCACAGCACGCTATTTATTTATTAAAATTTTCAAATTAACCACATCAAACACCCGACTAAAATCAATAACGACAAACAATGTGACATTGCGCAAATCTATTGCCATTTTGACATTGTCAACTATATTAATTAGAGCACTATGCATGCTATGGTGTTTGCGGAAACCGGACTGCTCGTGACACAGAATTGATGAGGACTCAATGTATTCAGAAATTTGCTTGAGTGCCATTGATTCCAGAAGCTTAGAGGATGCGCAGAGTAAGCTTGTAAGTCGAAAATGGTTCGGGTCAGTTGGAAGTTTCAATTAAGGTAATGGAATGACCAGCGCTTTTTTCCACGACGAAGGAAACTTATCCGATTGTAAGGAACAGTCGAAAATATTTAATAAAGTTGGAATGATTTTGGGTAAGGCAAGTTTTAGCATTTTCATAGTGATTCCATTCACCCCACACGCATTAGATTTACTGTTAAGAATTGCATCCCATAAATCTCTTTCTTTCACATAACTAAAAAATAGGCGATCATCAAATGGAAGAGTGGCAGATAAGGGGTCAATAATAGTGTTGTGAAAAGACGGTCCATGGACCTAGTTAGAAATAGATAGAATGATGTCATAAGCATCCATATAGTTGTAAACGGACGGTCCACGGACGCATCGGACGGTCTTTGGACCGTCTTTTCACAGCACTAGTCAAGAACTAAGTGGATGCGACAGAAGCAGAAAAAGGTGCCGCTCCATTATCACGAAGACATCTTCAAATTTATGTAGAAGATCTACAAGACGCTATTTTTTGTCTGTTAAAGGCATGAAGAGCGTTTCGGGTTCAAGTTTTCACTCGATTGCGCAACTACCTGAAGGTCAAAAGATCTTATACGCGTCAATAACGTGTCTACGGTAGCCTCCAGGCGACATTGTGCAATTCAATGAGTAACTTGATTTCGTTGGTCATCCAGGGGCAACTTTTACGCCAGAGAATAAACGAACGCATAGGAGCATGCTTATTAAATAATTGAAGTACAAACGATGTTAAAAATTCGACCTCATTATCCACATCAGTGAGCTGAGTGATCAGTCCCCAGTCAATCAGTTGTAAATCACGAGTAAATAATAGTATTTGATCGAAATTTTTGAAAGAGTGACGTGTGATTTATTTAGGATCGAATACCGAGGGGCAGCAATTAATAGCAATCGACTAAATAGCATGTCTTGAAATCCCTGGAGCATCGAATTAGTGACTTGAGTGAATGAGAGACAAGTCGCTAATACAAAAATGTCAACGGTAGTTGCAGAAGAATTTGTATGGTAGGTTGTGTCAAAAGGAAGAACGAAAAGGCCCAGTGTAAGAAGCGAATCGCTAAGAATTCTGCGCGGAGTAGACATAACACGGCAGTCTATGTTTAAGTCTCCCAGTAGTATCGAAAAATCATACGGCACGGCACAATTAAATATCGTATCTTCAACCTCCGACCAATAACCACATTTAGATCGATTACAAACAATAGCACAGAGAATTACTTTGCGAGAGATATTAAGCTGAAGCAACATAAATTCTGGTCTTAGTGAGTAGATGACGCTCCGAGTTGATAGAGCAACCCCATAAAATTTGATTGAATTGTGAATGGAAGCGGCGACACCTCCAGATGACTTACCCAATCTATCATGACGAATGAGAGAATAACCTGGTATATCAAACTATTTTGAAGTAGATATTTGTCAGGGTTTAGCCATGATTCACAGATTGAAATAACATGTGAATTATTGTTAAGGATGAGCGATTTTATATCGCGAAAATGAGGTTCCATGGATTGAGCATTACAGTGCGCGATTCTAAACAGAGGTTGGTTATAAGCCATAATCTAGTAAAGATATTTTGCGAGTAATCATTTTTAACAAAGTAGGGCACACAGCAATGCCTGAAGCCGCGTGTGATACGACTAAAAGCTTTGAATTTATACAGTTCACACATTTACGCAGCTTTCTCTCCGTGACTGAACAATCACGACCAGAATGTCCACCTCCACAGAAAGAGAGAGAGAGAGAAAGGGATGGGATAATAATTATTTGGGCCACAGGAAAACACTTCCATCCAGCCTGTTGAGTTTGCACACCGATTTATTTTATATAAATATAATCCATATGCGTATACTTACATAACCAAAAATTAACATCATTCCGACGACTCAACGATAAAACCAGAATTTCCTACTCACCGCGGAGTACCATTGACCGTCCGTCCATCTGAAAAACAATCATAGCCAAGGGCGAGAAAATTCAATGGAAAACCGCATCAGCCTAAAGCCGTCCTCGAAAGGCTCTCGCTCCACCAACGAAGCGCGCCTACGTCCTCGAAGCAATAAAAATCACAATACTCCCGCTCAAAAGTAAAAAAAAAAAATGCGCCCCGACGGGAGCGGCGCGTCTTCTATCGCCAGCCTCACTCTTTTGATCAAGGAATAATCTTCGGGGAAACTATAAAAATAATTAAAGTCTTGCCTCATATAATCACAGTAATGGTCCAGACGCCAGGCCCCCATCCCACTCTTGAAACCTCCTCACTCCTTTTGGACTGGGGAGCGTTCGCCGGAGCGGGCAGAGCAGAGGAGGGGGGGCATCATCACGATTTTCCCGGCTCGCGCTCTCGTCTTCTTTTTCGCCTTCCACGACTGCTTCGCGGCCAGGAGAGGAGCTCGCTCGAGTGTAGCGAAAGGAGCTCGGGAAATATTCTAATAAGCAAAATTTTCGCTTTTGTATTTAAGAAAAGGGAAAGAAGTGGCGCGCAGCGAAAAGGAACGGTGGTGGTAGGGGGTGGATTTCAAGTCGCTGGCCAGGAGACGTGCCGCGCGCGCGGTGGTGTGTGCCGGTTGAAAAGGGGTAGCTCGCTCGTATTGTCTCAGGCTTGAGGGTGGGGGGGGGGGGGTAGCCATCCGTCTTTCTCGCGCAGCTGGAAAGAAGGAAGCTCCCGGAGGAGGAGGAGGCGAAGGAGCCGAAGAAGGAGACAGGGAAAAGAAGCGCGCGCGGGGGGTAAGACGCTCGGTTCCCGCGTGAAGGGTTGGAAACGCAGATAGAATTTCTTCATTTCGCTCGGCCGCCAGTTTCCCTCATCTACCCCCCACCCCCCGGAAAGCTGCTCGCGTCGTCCTTCTTTCTCCGGCCGTGCTGCTTCTCCTTCTTCATCTACGTTCGTTACCTCGAGCCTCGCCTCCGCCCGCGCATCTCGGCCGAGCGAGCGAGAGAACGACCCCCTTTAACTCTCCCGCCGCCGCTGCTGCCGGGAACTCTTATCCATCGCTGGCTTTCTTTCTCGCTCGCGCGCTCGCTCCCCGCTCATTTCAGCCCTCCCCCTGCTCTTCCTCCACCCCATTCTTTCTCTTAAGACTTCGCGGCAGAGGAATCGTTAAAATCTGGCCGTCCCAAGACTCTTCCCCCCCCCCCCCCCCCCCCCGCCCCCCCTCCCCCCCCCCCCCCCCCCCCCCCCCCGCCCCCCCCCCCCCGCCTCCCCCCCTCCCCCCCCCCCCCCCCCCCCCCCCCCCCCCCC
>JAPYYV010012368.1:0-18775 GCA_030522625.1 Copidosoma aretas | reverse complement strand
TGATCATTTTATTTTTCTTGAAAAATAATGGAAATTAATATGTTTGGGTAATAGTTGGGGGTTGGCGCGCGAAGCGTGCAGGGGGCGAAGCCCCCTAGTTAACTGAAAATTATACTTTAAGAATTTAAAAAGAAAAAAATTTATCTGAATGTCGTAAGTCGAATAAACATTCAAGGAATTGTAAAAAAAAAAAATTTTAATCAGAGTTCATGGATTGGCACGTGAAGCCCCAAGTATGATTAAAGCTGGAAAATAACTTTTTCATCGTCATCGATTGAAAAATCGAGTGATAAAAACTAAAAGGATCATCATAGCGAAGCTGCCGATACGTCTATTCAATGTCAAAGCTTCCATTAAAACTTTTATTAGCCCCACACGCTTCGACAAATCCCCTCAATAATCAATATTGGACATGATGGTCGTAGGTACTTTAATAACACCCCTTGAATACATATGTAGACTCCAACATCTCCGTACAAAGTGATTATCGCTTGAAAACGCGTTCGGGTGAATTTTACGTCCCGAAGGGTCGTTTGCTTTTTACAGCTCGATTATGACGCAAAAGTGAAATATCGCTGAAAAGCATGCAGCAGGCTTATACACACTCGCGGTGAATCAAGATTAGAACATGCATAAATCACGATTGCGCGCTTTCCGAGTAATGCGCGTCCAGTAAGAAAGCCATACACCTGCTATTATGAATAATTCATTTTTATTATAGTCTCAGTTTGTTCTTGCGATATTCTTGGAATGCTTTTATCGATATCTCGATGTGTGCTGCGCGCATGAAGTAGGTTGAAAGTTTAATGAGCTTATTTTTATTGCAAATCGATGATTTTATGTTAGGCGTCGGAATTGTTGAAGCATCAATTGAGCTTCTTAACTTTGCGAAAAGTCAAAAAGACGCTCGATAGATCTTTAAAAATTCAGTCGAGAGTTCTCACTTAAATGGTGCATGTGTGAAAAGATCTTAAGATATTATGATAGTCTCAATGTGACGGGGAATCCCTCGAGAGTCTTTTGTAACGAGATTAAAAAAGATTCGAGAGCCCCAAGAAAGCAATAAGGACGATGAACAGCAGAGTTTGCTCGGAAAATAAGAAAAATAATATTTGCGTGCGGTGTGCTTACGACGGATCGAGATTAATTTCGAATCCTTCATACTGATGACCACCTAAAACGGTGGAAACGTTTTTATTGCTTTGTTGGTCGTTAATAATAAAGACAAGTGAACTTCTTACTTCGGTATTACGAAAAAAAATTTCCTGTATTGTTTTGTTTCCTGTAAGTGTGATGAGTCAGAAGTGAGGCTAATGAGTAAATTTACATGTAAAATTAACACTGGCTCGACATTATTGCTCCTTTTAAGAATTAGATACTTTTTGTCTTTGTCAGTTTTTGTTGACGTACATTAGAAAAGAAAACAAATACATGCTATTATTTTTTTTTTTATAATTCATCCAACGAATCTTTATACGGACAAAACGGGTCAAGTAAATTTATGAGAAAATTTCAGCAATCAACGCATATCAAGTGTCCAATCCTCCCCCAACTGTAACTCAATAAGAATCACGTGTCACAATACAAAAAGAACCGATACATACTCTCGACACGATGAGAGTCGCAGTTCTCTAACCTCATCGGATCACTATAATACCTTTTAAGTACAAAGCGCACGATACCCCCGGCACGAATCATCATCTCACATGAAAACACGATCAAATAAAAACGTCACAAAAACAAAAAAAAAAAAAAAGAAAAGAAAAAAAGAAAAAAAAAAAAAAAAAAAAAAAAAAAAAAAAAAAAAAAAAAAAAAAAAAAAAAAAAAAAAAAAAAAAAAAAAAAAAAATGATCGCAATTGTCGACAAATGATGACACGTATACAGACAAACTAATCGTCCCCGTACCCCAGGTCTTTCCGCTTCACGAGCCCCCGGCCCTGGAAAAGCTGCAGCAGTCGTGGGTGCGGGCCTTCCTGAGTCCGCAGCCCCTCGACGACATAGCCCGGTACTTCGGCGTCAAGATCACGATGTACTTCGCATGGCTGGGCCACTACACCACCGCCCTCATTGTTCCAGCTGCAGTGGGTGTCATATACTGGGTGAGTGTCCGCGCGCTTATATCATACACATGTACTTATACGTGGTGGAGTGGTGTAGAGAGAAAGAGGGAGAGAGAGACAGGGACAGGGACAGAGAGAGATGCTGTATATGTCAGGTCAAGTGGGTATAATTCGGTGCTTTATCCCGGTGTTTTGAGCTGTTATATATACGTCGAGTCGCGGGCACTCGTTAAACTTGGCCTTTGCGGTTGAGGGCCTTCTGAGCGGCGTTTAGAGCGTATAAATGACGATGGAAGTAAGAAAGGAGGTACTTTTTTTTTTTCTCTAAGGAGGGCTAAATTTTATTCGTACATTTTACATATAATTTTGAATTCGAAAAGTTTAACAGTTGCATTTGGTTGTTTTACCTACTGCACTGGTGCTTAAGCTCACAAAATGTAGTACACGTTTGGAAGTAGGATTCGGACAGGAACACTCACGAGTTGTCACACGCCCATTTTTATGTAACTTTGGGATTTTTTAGAGAATCAGAAAATATTAAAAACGTATTTTTTCGGCCCATATGCAGTTTCAAGGGATGAAAACCACCCCTAAATTTCACCCTTAAAATCGCATTTTCGTGGGTATCTTGTCTTCTGATCAAGATTTTTGAATAAAAAAAAATTAAATATCTTTCTAATGAATGATGCTAGAAATTTATAGGAATTTTGATCAAAAATGTTGCATACTCAATTGTTCAAGGTTGAAAATATTCATTATTTAGCACGTTACATGTTTCGGCATCTTTCCTGGAAATACCCCTAAAGAGGGTAAACTACCCCTAACATAAGTAAATTACGTATTTCTTCCTAGGATTAAATTTTTCATTAAAATTGTCATATACAAAAAAAAATTGTCGTATGTAAATTGTTGTATGAGCTAAAATAACCATAGTAGTAAATTTATCGTAGTGTGAACCACTCGAAGGGGATAAAAACCACCCCTAAATTCCACTCCCAAGAATGTTTTTTTCTAAATATCTCGGTTACAAGTCAATACTTTTCGATCAAATGGAATGGGCGTTTTATTTTACAAATTAACTAAGTTATTTATATTGCTTCCTACCACAAGGGGAATATCTTTTATTTGCAAGCGAACAAGAGTACGTTCAAGCACGGTCTTATTAATTTACAAATCGCACGACAATTCAAAAGATTAGAAAAAATATTTTCATACCTAGGGCAGAAAGTACGGCAGAGCCTTTCTGCCCTCGGGACGCACTTTCTGCCCTCCTAATCACTTTCTGCCCTAGGGCCGAAAGTGATTAACGGGCCGAAAATGCGCCAACGGGCAGAAATTCACACTTTCTGCCCTCGGTACAAAAAATGTTGTCCTTACCTCAGGCAGAAATATACAACAACCGCGCCCTTCGGGCGTGGTAGTCGTATTTTCTGCCCTAGGTAGGAAATGTACTATTTTAATACGTATCAAGAAAAAGTTTATATGTGTCAGCATGTCTTAAAATATCCCTCCTGAAGAAGGTAATTTACCACTAACACTGAATAAATACTGAACATACAAGTCTTAAGAAGAAATAAGTGTATTAGCGTTTTCGAGGTCACTAATTACGAATCCGCTGTATGAGTTTCAAAATTCATAATGGCCGATTCAATACAGCTCACTGAAATGTAAAAAAAAAATATAATTTTATTATGAAAACTGGTAAATGGTTTTTTATGGCTTCTATATCGAAAAATAAGAAATACGTGCCCCAGTTTTTTTTTTCTCATTTTCGAAAATATAAGTTATTCAAAATTTTATATCGAGTAATTTTCGGCTCATTTTCAACAATTTATAATTCCGAATCCGTAAGAGCTACAAAATTTTCATCGATCAGACATTTATAGATAAAAGATTGAATTTAAATAAAAAAGTTTTTTTAATAAAAATATTAACAAATTCAAATTGTTATTAACAATTGCAATTTTAAAATCAATTTAGAGTCGTGCTAAAATTTTAGAGCAAGTGATAGTACAGCGTTCGAGTAAATCAAAGCCAAATTCTTATTATTTAACATGGGTTCTTATGGGTGAAACGAAAAATCT
This sequence comes from Copidosoma aretas, assembly GCA_030522625.1. Taxonomy (NCBI): domain Eukaryota; kingdom Metazoa; phylum Arthropoda; class Insecta; order Hymenoptera; family Encyrtidae; genus Copidosoma; species Copidosoma aretas. The sequence goes on along the minus strand of JAPYYV010012368.1, from coordinate 14,629 downwards.
CCCAGTAAATCTTATGTATCTTTGGTAGTAACAATAAGATAGTTATTTGAGTCATATTTTGCTGGAAGCTTATTTAATTTCGAAAATATTTACATTATAAAAGCCAATGTCACAATGTCGTTCTGGAGATATTCACACAAAAGTGAGCAAATCACGAGACACTCCTATGCTGAATGCATGTAGAACAAGCGAGCATTGTCTGATCACAACTGGCCTTTTGATGTAGCACAATAAATGTTCACAAATATTCAAAGTAACTGTTGTGCACTAAATCATCCTATCCTAAAAGGGAGATTGCTTAGAGGGTGCAACCATATTGGATGAGAGCGCAGCCATATTAAGAACACGTTTAGAATGCATGTGATTGGCTGTTTTGAGAACAGCTTTCAATCCGTTGCGAAGCGCGCCCTTAAGGCTAGTGATCTGAAATGTGGTGTATCTATACACTATACCTTACATTATAGTGTTACATTGATGAAGTTTGTACTCAAAAATTCCTAACAATTTTATTGAAATAAAAGGTTGGATTGCTTAAACGGTTTACTAGATAACTTGATATGTACCATATCGCAAAAGAGAAGCATTCACACAATTAGACTTTATAAAAAACTAAATGTCTCGAAATATATTGTTGAATATTATAAAAACATAGTATTTACAATCCATTGAGTAATGGTGAATCGAACTCAAATGAATTTTCCGCAATCTAGAGAACAAACGTTTTTGTGCTCGTACAACTTGTTTTATCACAGAGGCTTATGGTAATTCCCTGCCTCCTTTTACCTCTGCCCATAAAACCATTAATCCTCCTTAAGCCTTTATTTTATTTTATCGATAAATATTGACTTAAAGCAGAAATATTTAGAAATAGCCTTCTTCTTCTTGAGGGTGAACATTAGGGGTAGTTTTTATCTCATTCGAGTAATTTTCCCTACAATACTTGTATTTTACATCAATTATTTTAAGCCCTTATACGACGATTTCTATGGAATATCAGAGTTTGGAGGAAAATATGTAATTTGCTTACGTTCGGGGTGATGTACTTCCTTTTGAGGTGATACTTTAACAGATGCCGAAAAATATCAACTTTTCTTTCATATGCGTTAAAAATGTTTTCCCCGATCATTTTAATCCTTGTACGATTTGTAAATTAATATGACCGTGCTAAAACGTGTTCATGATCGTTTACGAATAAAGATTGTTCTCCTTATGGTAGGAAGAAATATAAATAACTCATTTAATTTGTAAAATAAAATGTCTTTTCCATTTGATCGAAAAATATTGACTTGAAACCAAGATATTTAGGAAAAAGCATTATTCTTGGGAGTGAAATTAAGGAGTGGTTTTCATCCCTTTCGATTAGTTCACACTACGATAAATTTACTACTTTTATTATTTCAACCTACATACGACAATTTCCATAAAAAATGTAAGTTTAGGAATAAATACGTAATTGACTTATTTTAGGGGTAGTTTACCCCCTTTAGGGAAATTTCCAGGAAAAATACCGACATATGGATATTTTAATTTCTTGCCGAATTCGTAAAAATAATTATCATTTTTTGTAGTCTATTCGTTGATTAGTATGTTGATAAACGTGCTAAAAAATGTATATTTTCAACCCTTAAAAGTAAGGTATGCAAAATTTTTCGTCCAAATTTCTTTTGATTACTTGCATCTTTTTTTTTTATTTAAAAATCTTGAACATAAGACGAGATATTCATGAAAATGCGTTTTTGGGGGTGAATTTCTAAAAAAAATACTTTTTTAACATCTACTAATTATCTACAATGTTTCAAAGTTACATAAAAATCGGTGAATGACAACTCGTGAGTGTTCCTTGTGAGTAATTTGATTAATCTTGATTGAATCGAAAATCAAATAGGTATATGATTGCTTGAGTTATTCGTATTATAATATTGGGAATTGAAATATATGATACAACTATGTACTGTCATTAAAGTACCATGGAATTGAGGATCAACATAAATGTATTTCGAGTATTGATTAAAATATTTAACGTTGAATTCATGATCAATGAAATCATAGCAGTAAAAACTTTATACGTTGTTGGTGTTTAGATATAATTAAAGTTTAACTGACATTGTTTTGTTGTAAACTAAAATATTCAGAACTTTTTGAAAAGATATACTTTTTTTAAAATAAATAAAAGTACTCTCTTTCACCTTAAAAAAACTAGGTAAAAAAAAAAAAAAAAAAAAAAAAAAAAAAAAAAAAAAAAAAAAAAAAAAAAAAAAAAAAAAAAAAAAAAAAAAAAAAAAAAAAAAAAAAAAAAAATTATTTATGTTGTCCCCTCTGCTTTTAGAGTGAGGTTCCGCAAAATTTGAATACTTTTTTTTTTGAAAAATGGATTTGATATTGTTTATCTTTTTTAACAAGTGATGGTTGATACTTCCGATGCTATAGTTTTCAAAAATTAATGACGCGCACAAAGTCAACCACGACGAAAGTTTGTTTCTCCCTGCACACGTGAAAGTTTCGCGATCGTGAAGAATAATTGTTATTGTTACATACTTTCTCGGCGGTAAATACTTCATCGAATGTTTTTTCATCGATCGAATCCATAGAAATTAAAACCCTCGATCCAGCACAAGTTTTGAACTCGTATACCCAATAAGCACTGTTTCCAGCTCTCCGCGAAAAAGAATACGATTTTGAATATAATCTTCTCGATCTCACATTTCACGTATCAAATACTAATGCGATGTAAAAAGACAATATTTAGATCAAAGCTTGACACATACTGCAATCCAATTTTAGGCTCATCCCTCTATGATCAATGTTACTTGGATAGATAGACGAAACGAAATCTCCATCTCACTACTTTTTCCGCAATTACCTTGCAACCCTAGATTCTATTCCGAAAGTTCAGTTCTTTCGAAAACCGTCCTATTCACCCTGTTTTCCTTCGCAAAGAGCCTCACATCGGTTAATTGTTCCTGCGTGGAAAACTTGAATCGTATTTCTTTCCACTCTTTCGTAAGAACCGACGCGATACCTATACGTACAGGCGCGTACGCTGTACATACGCGGCTCGCAATTAGCGTAATCGGCGAGAAACACTGTACAACACTTGCACACTGCGGCGCGTACACGTGTGCCCGGCTGCCCGCGGGAAAATCAATACACTCCTGCACCCTCTGGCGGCGACCCCCCCCCCCCCCCCCCCCCGACCCCTCTTGAAGCACACTCGCGGCGAAAAAGGCCGCCAGATCGGCATGAGAATGAAAAATCACGAGCTCGTCTTTTTCTGTGTTCTCGCTCGTTCGGGGGGTGGAAAACAAAAAAAAGGTCGGCATCATCGGCAGGAACCAGGCGGTGGACGACGTGGCCTACGTGCTGTTCTCGATATTCAACGTCGTATGGGCGACGGTCTACCTGGAGACGTGGAAGCGCCGGGGCGCCGAGCTCGCCTACAGGTGGGGCACCCTAGATCAGCGGGACGATCTGCTGGTCGAGCCGAGGCCGCTGTTCACGGTGAGTCGATGGTGTATTTAAATAGATCGAAAAAAATAAAAATAAAATAAAGTGCGGTGAGAGAAGGATGTTTATTTCGAGGCGCACGGGAAGGGTGGAGGTAGAGGTCGAAGCGGGACGGAAATATTTATGCGGTGTTTATAATGAAGGTTATCGGTTTTGCGACCAATAATTTTTCTAGTCGACGTGGCGAACTCGAACACGATGAATCCAAGCGCTCAGGGGTGGCAAATCAGGCGTGGAAGGACGGAGTGTCCATACTGGTTCTTATTTTGGCTCTATCAGCAGGTAGAGCAAAACTGATTATGGTATTCACTTACTCGTGGGATACTGACATGAAATCAACTTTGTTTTGCCATATTGAACCCATACATATACGTTGGTATAAAAATAGCTATCCAAAGATAAAATATGTGGAATTTTTGATGTTTGTAAGCCGTATGCCTGACCACCTCATTGACCACTAAAGTGTACATTTACACGCACTTACACTTTTGATGCGACAAAGATTTTTTTTTCTCCATTAATTACTGATTTTTCTGAACTAACGAAAAAAATTCCATACCTGAAAAATCGAGAACTTGCCACCCCTACAAGCACTTGGAATTAAATACTTTAATATTTGATTTTTGTCGCGGTTTTAAAAAAAAATACGATGGTGTCTCGTTTTACGCGAGGGCGTTTTGTTTTACGGTTACGATATAACGCGCGTTGGTGCCTTATCTCCGTGGAGCAGGACGCTCGTTTGGGAAAGTTGTACGGTATTGTACGGAGAGCGTTCGAACGGGTGTATTTTGCTTTTTTAACTGTTTTGAGCATAGCAAAAAATGTAAGTGCTCAAACTTTAATAACAGCATCGTCAATATGCAACATATTTGGTAAAAAGTCAATGCTACTAACGCTTTAGTGAAATACCTATGGGTTGGATATTTCTAATATAACACATAGAGATATTCTTCAAATTTTTAATGTACAATTTCACTTCGTATTGTAAGAACAGTAAATTCATATAAAATACCAGTACTTGAATTTACGAAAAAATTCTTTGCTGCGTAGCGTCTACAGTCTTTACAGGATTACTGCTGAAGTGCCGAGCTTCGAGCGCGGAGGTTTTGAACTCGGCGAAAATATCGATCGACCCTGTTCGTACAGCTATTTGTTCGTACGTAAGTTTGCTGTTACGTACAACAAGCGTAGTACATAGTAGAGTCTCGAAAAATTCGATGCTGACAATGATCTTTGAGTTCACGGTGGAGTTCACGGCGATTGCACTAAGATTACACGGGTACATTAAGAGAATGTCTGAGTTATGGTGGAGACAAAATTATTTGCGTGTAAAAAATAAATAATTTTACACAAATTTATGCGTACAAAAATCTCTTTCACGCGTCATGCATAAAATTGTATTTTACACACTGGAATGATACGTAAAGTACAATTTAACGCACGACGCTGCCAAAAATTTTAATTTCCAGTATCACATTATTATTATTATTATTATTATTTTCATCGAGAAATCACAATAATTTTGCTTCAGGGGACTCTGGAGGTATCGCCGGTGACGGGGCGGCTCGAGCCGACGTATCCCAACTGGAAGAGAAACGCCTTCCGTTACCTCATCGGCGTACCAATAATCGCGATATGTTTATTCTTCGTTTTTATAGTCATGTTCATAAGCTTCCAAATTCAGGTAAGCCCCACGCCCTACGCCCAATCTTACTACTCTTGTGGTTGAGAAAAAAAAAAAAAAAAAAAAAAATTAACAAACCACTGGTTTACCCTCGGTCCAGCTATATTTAACAGCATGCCAAGGGCTGTATTACATTCCAGCCGAGTTTTGTTCGTGAAAAATCCAAAAAACTTTGTACGGCTTTTTGCACGGCAGGACTGGTGGGACGCGAGACTGGAGGCCGCCGGCTACGGATTCTGGCTGAGCTACGTGCCGAAGGTCCTGCTGGCCTGCGTGATAGCCCTGATGGACGAGGCTTACTTCAAAGTTGCCGTCTGGCTCAACGACATGGGTACGCGCGCACAGGGCACACCCTTTCATCCATCCCTGCTTCCTCTCCCCCCTCGCTTCTCGCGACTTGTCGTTCCGCCGTGTGTAACTTTTTCTCCCCCGCCCGATTTTTTACCGCGGCTGTTCCGCTTCGCCCTGCTCCGTGTAATGACTTTTCGATACTTTCGATCAGATTGTTACGCCGGCTATCGATTTTTCCCTTGTTCCCCCCCCCCCCCCCCCCTCGAGTATCGCCGTTTGGGCAGCACGGCGCGAGAGCTTTTCGTGGCGCCCCGAAGCTTTATTTTATTTAACGAGCCTCTGAATAAATAAACTCGGGCACTGTTTGCGTTTCGAACTGTTTTTTAACTCCAAAAACCTTTTATTTAATTTTCTGCACATTATTATTCATTGAAACTTTTATTGTATCCGTCTCGTTTGCTGTTCTTGAAATAATCGATGTACCATGGAATAAAAATATATTTGAAAACGTTTTTTTTTTTTTTACGCGTGGATTAAGTTTGTTGAACAAATGTTGGTCCCTTCGTTTTAAGTGATTGATCCATTGGGTGTTCTGGAAACCTCGCCAAGACAGGCACAAAAGTTCCATATCAAATTGTGATCCCATGCATGCTTTCCAAGACACGACTGATTGATGATTGATCAGAAAGCTGGATTAAAAACTAGAAAAATTCTCACAGCGTACTCTGCGACAAACGATTTCATTGATTTTTATTTAACATTATCCTGTAAAGTACGCATCGAAATTTGACGACGAAATTAATATTGAACCTATGTTTCTCTTTCGTCTGTTGGCCACAGAAAATTATCGCCTTGACACCGAGTACGAGAACCATCTGATCTACAAAGTGGCGCTGGTAATGAATCAATAATTGTCATCATCAACGATACATTATGTTCGTTACGAACAACGAGTCAATCGAGTTGCGCCACACTGACATTAAATACACCGCGCGGCCGATTCTCGAAACACTTTGACGCACGCCTGGCTACATTCACAACGGCAATGATTAATACCCAAAACCTTTTTCCAAACAGAGGAGAAAAAAGTACAAAGTCGAAGGCCTCCGCTCGATAATCGCGCGTCCTCCGAGTGTACCTTACGCGGCTGTACATCCGAAAACCGGCCCGCGGGCGCGCGAACAGCTCGTGAACCTTGCACCCGCGCCAATCCAGACGGCGCGCCCAGCGGAGCGGCATTTTTCCCGCCGCAACGGAGCCCAAAGACGGACGCGCCGAACGATGCCCAAAAGGCGGCGAAGGAAGAAAAGAAAGAAGCCAGCGGTCGTGGGGCTGACCTTGGGCGGCTGAAAGGAGGGGGGGGGGGTGAAGTGCACGGCAAGGCGGAATCCGCCGACAAGCCGCGCGACGGAGCTTTTTACCCCCGCACCGGCTTGCGGATCGCATCACACGCCTCGGGTACGCGACCCGGGAATGCGAGCGACACTGCTGCTGGGTAGGCCGGTGTTGTGTTGAGACCTGGCACACGCGTACATAGTTGTCCAAGTCGTGATGGAACGGTCGGAGTCGTCTCTTTGACGTTTTTTTTTTTGTTTTAGTCCGTTAATATTTTTCGAGGTAAAAATCGTGCATATTGGCGCGATGAAAGACGTTTTGAGTTCGAAATGGAGGGGGAAAAATTAGGGAAAATTGAATTCGATGAAATTGTAATGCCGTACTGCCGTGTACTTCATGTTTTTTCATGACTCTTGGGTAAACTGCGAGTCGAATACGTAAGGCTATTGTCATGATGTTTTTTCATCATGAACAGATACATATTTAATTAACGAGAGTTAATATGTTTCACTCTTTGGAGCCATTGTTTTACCTTCGTTTTCATTTAATAGTTTCACAATGTAAAATAGCGGAAATTCGATCGAATAAAAAGTAGAATTATGAATAATGCACATAGTGAATAAAGAAAAATACATGTTCGAAAATTCTTGCACGTTAAAAAATTAATTCAATTGATTCTCCATTAAAATATACCAAGGCACTCAAAACATCATTGATGCAAGTAATTGAGAAATCAAATGCTTCATAGAGACATGACAACGCGGCAATTCACATCGCACGGTATCGCAATTCTACCCTTCATGAATAATAGAAAAACTCGTGCATAGATAATACGATATTCGCTTGACGTGTATGAAAGTGCTCGGTAGTCGCTTCCAACACTGAAACATAAGTCATTCAACTTGAGCAGTACAACGTAGGTAATTCATTCCAGCAACGTTCACGTACTGTTCGATCGTTACTGCTTTCAGACTAAAGCTTATATTTTTTTATCATACATTCTCGTACAGCATCATAATTGTTCTGTTTCTTATTTGACAACATACAAAGCTGAAACATCATTTATTGTGTACAGATACATATGCTTTAAGAGCTGACAGATGTAAACATGAAAATCAGCTCGACTTCAAGGGTCGTCATTCGAGTACACGTGTGCATGTCATACAGTGGTTTGGCTTACACAGTTAATATTTCACACGACACGACGTATAGGCATTAGCTCACGTGAGCGTGACTTGTCGATAATCCGTATTTTTCCATTTCAGTTTCAGTTCGTCAACTCTTTCCTGTCGTTGTTTTATATTGCGTTTTACATTCAAGATCAAGAAAGACTTAAGGAGGTAAGGAAAAATAAATATCAAAGATAGCTATTAATTTGAATCCGATTGCAACATGATTTTACAACCATCTGACCCTATAGTTAAAAAAGCAGACTTGGGCATCGGCTGTATGTTTATAATTTAAAATATTTAAAATAAAAAGTTTCTTAAAATATATGTATTTTCAAAACCATTTGTTCTTATAAACGTATGTATTTAGAAAAACTTAAAATAAAGACGTTATTGAAATACGTATAACATTCATTATCCATTTGTATTAATAAACGCAAGTAGATAAGAATACTAAGAATGAAAAAAATTTATTTAAACAAATCAACTAATAATCAAACAAAAAGTATTTTGAGATCTAAGTATTCCAAAACATATTTGCATCTCCAACTACAAATATTTTAAAAAGAAATGCGAAGTATTTTTTGCGCATGTTTTACAAAATACATTTGTATTTAACAGTATAAATATTTCATGTTCAAATACTAAATAGAAAAATTATTTTTAAAGATTATTTTATAGAAGTATTTTAAAACGTATTTGTATTCAAACGTACAAGTATATCAAAATACTGAAGTGTAAAACTTCACATTAAATACATGTATATTTCAATACTTTTATATTTTCCTCAAAATAAAAAATGTTTAAATGTTCTTATTCTCCGAAACACATTTGTATTTAAAAATACAGATATTCCATTGAGCACGAAATTACAATTATTTTTTAATTTTATTTATTTCACTACTTGTTTATTATATATGATTATCGTTGCCGAATTTATTACTCTTTTTATTTACTATAATTATCAAATTTATGTGTATCATAGTATGAATTTTTTAATACCTATGTAATTTTAAAAACATTCGTATTTAAAAGTACAAGCATTTGAAGATAAACCGAGCATAAAAATTATTTTTTTATGTATGTTTTTATTAAATACATTTATATCTTATAAAACACTTTTTCAAGAATACTAAGAATAAAAACATTTAGCAGTACATACATTTTAAAACACACATGTACTTAAAAATGCAAGCAGAAAATTACAATTATTTAAAAATTGACATATTATGTTTTGCATTAATTATTATGAGTTTCATCATTGATTTATTAAACATCATCATTCTTCCTAATAGTATTATTATTAATTTACTACAATCAATAAATTTCTCCAGATTGTCATACGCATTTTCAAATACGTTTGCATTGAAAAATATACAAGTGTTTCCAAACATTGAAAATCAAAAGTACTTTCAGACCATAAACCTATTAAAAAAATACAAGTTCTTCAAAATACTGAAGATAAAAATCACGATGAGCAAAAATCCCAAATGATCACCAGTCCGTTGGAAAAGATGATCGGCAAGACCACCCTCTGATTTCCAGCAACTGGCAGCCCTGCTGATAGCGCGCCAGGTGATCGGCAACCTGAAGGAGTCGGCGGTGCCGTACCTGATCGAGCAGCTGCGACTGGCGCGGCTGAGCTTCGAGATGTTCGGGGCACTGAGCCCGAGCGAGGCGCGCGCGCCACCCGGCCAGCCGGAGCAGCCGGCCAAGGGGCAGGCGGAGGGCGGCGCGGAGGACGACGGGGCGTCCAAGGCCGCGGGCAAGCAGCAGAGGATCGTCAGCCAAGCGGAACTGGAGAGCTCGCTCTACAGAGTAGGACACCCAACTAATTCTCTACTTAGTGACGTTGCTTTCAAGGTTTGGGGTCTAGATTTAGCCGATCTTTTGCGTTACGATTTTTCCTCTTTTCTCACTCTTTTTCTTCTTTCACTCGTTACTATTACGATTGTCGTTCGTGTTCGTTTTTTTTTTTTTTGGTGTTGTTGTTCTGCGACCTCTCGCCACGCTTGACGTTGATTGAAATGATATGATTATACTGATTTGGTTTTTTCTCTTTACTCTTTTCTATTTTTGTATCTATGTTGATGGTCTGACTTGTGGTTTACTTTTACTACTTGACACAATAGATACTAGTATTTGTAGCGATGGTATTTCGATTCAAAATTTTTTTTATTGCAGTTCAAAAGAAGGTGATTATTCATTTTATAAATAGTATATGATAAATTATTTTCTCAAGTTTTTTTTCACCGTCAACTATTTTAAATCGTAGTACTTTAGTTTTTCTTTACAAGAAAATTTTGTTTGACTGCAAACAACTTTGCCCTTAGATATTTAAACATTATTGTAGAATGAATATAGTAATGAATAGAATGGTATGAAAATTTGTTTACCAATTAAAAGTGTACCACAAGCAAGACAGAGAAATGTGTGGCCTGTTGATGTCGCAAACACAATAGCAAGCATGAGATCTAATCACCATTTACCTCAATTCCCCGCTAACACCCAATGTGGAAAGTAATCTACGAAAAATCAACATTTTACCGGTTAAAAGTATAAATTTTTTTTCAAGCGCGCCTGTGTAAAAATAGTTTGGACACGTGACATAATTTTCACTGGTTATCTATGCAGGACTTTAATAGCAGAAAAATAGTACCACTCAGTAATAATCTAATGTTTTATCATTCAAACTTGTATACTTGTTCTAAATATTTTTTTAGTGTTTGAAATATTAAAATTTAAAACAGAAATTATTTTAAAAACATTTTAAATACTTCTCTGATCCACAGCTTTTAAAGTTATTTGTAATTTAGTACGCTGCATACAAACATGTTCAATGTGCACTTTTAGAAGTAACCATATATTTTTTCATAGGTCTCCTAATATTTTCATTCAGAACTGAGTCAAATAGCATGGGTTTTAAGTCAGACAGATTATTCACAAACAGTATATTTTATGATTGATTCGTTATATTTGGATTCTTACAGTTCTGAAAATGATTCACCGTAAAAACTTATTAAGTGTTCGTATGTTATTAAATTTAAATTATTACAAAATAAATATGAGAATCTTAATTACGGTTGTGCACGAAAAATGTTTAGTCTTTGAGCCGTAAAAATTTGGCTTTTTCGTAGATCTTTTCATATTCAAACTATCATAATACTGATCGGCAAAATCGTTTTTCTGTCGTGGAGACATATTTTTTTTTCAGAATGTATTTTGTTTTCATCGTCGTTTTTGGCGCGTTGATTATTGTCCTACTCTGTTTTGATCGATCATTTTTGCAGATTAAAATAGTTTTTTTCCGTTTTCCGACGATTTCACCGACGAAGCACAGATACCAACGAGGAAGGTAATACCACGTTCATCCAATATTACATACAGAGCGTATTTTTTCAACCCCTACATAATAATACATTAAAGTACATTTATTAATTCATTCCAATTTACTGAATCGCGTACAAAGAAAAATTTCCAAATTCGTACCATACGACTCACACGCTGCAATACAAACAATTGTCTTCCCCTCATAAATTTCACGAGCACGATTACCGTTATATTTTAATTTCGCTTTGTGCATAGATGATACACATATTTTCTCGCACATACACCTGTACCGATGGAAAACGAGCACCCCCCATTTGAAAATCTTGACTCTCTCGAATTTCACGAAAAATGATCGAAAAGACACAAAATTCCAAATAAAAGAACAACATTGGAGTCTAGAAATTGCAGATAAAAAAAAATTTTTTGAAAACACAAGAGTATTCAAGATTTTCAAATGATCCCGCACGCGAACCGCTCCGAAGGGCGGCCGAGGCTACCGCGATTGTAGAGGCAAAAACGCGCCAACTTGCAGTACGACGGCGCGTTCTCCGAGCACCTGGAGATGCTCTCCCAGCTCGGCTACGTCTGCCTCTTCTCCTCGGCCTTTCCCCTGGCCGCGCTGGCCGCGCTACTGGGCAACCTGCTCGAGCTCAGGGGCGACGCCTTCAAGCTGTGCTTCGTCCTCCAGCGGCCCTTCGGTCGCCGGGTGTCAGACATCGGGACGTGGCAGGTATGCGCCGTTACTTTCATGATGCCGAGTCCAAGAAGCGTCACAGGGTGCATGATGTACAGGGTGGTGCGCTCCACTTGAGTTCGTGCCAAGATTACGAGTCGGATAGGGGCTCGGGTGCGCTTGGTCTTTTGGCTGCGGCGGTTATCGATCTTCCGGGGCACAGGGGATGAGAGGGGGAGGCTTGAATCTCGTTGTTTTTATTACGACGTGGCGAGCAATTTTTGCGGGGTATTTGAATGAAAAATGACGCTGAGAAAAGTATGCGGGTTGTTGATGGAGATTATGTTTGGGTGTTTGCACGCGTTTTTTTTTATGTCGTTCAGAAACTTTGTCGAAATGTTGGTTGATCAATCGAAGATGTTCGATACATTTTTTTGGAGCTCAGTTATTTACTAATAGGCGTACTTTGCCGTTATTGTGAGGGAAGGAAATAAATGTGGAGCTGATTAATTTAATTATTTTATTGATTATCTCACATCAGAGCATACAAAAATTGTACAAGAGTTCTAATTAGTTTAGCTATTTTTGAATCATCAACAAAAAATGTTATCAACTTTGCATGGGTCAAAAACTGGATAATTCTGTTCGTGAAAATCGAGTAGAGTATCGGTGTTCCATATATTTAAAAAATATTTATTGTTGCTACTATTAAGTAGCTGGATTTTCATGGTGTTATTTTATACATTTTACAAGGTAAAAATTGATGAAAAAAACTTCACTAATATTAAGAATAAAAATTGGACATGGTGAATAATAATGGACAAATGATTATGCAAAAATAATTCGGCAGGAAATGAGTATCACATATAAATGTCCAACAACGTAAAATATTATTTTATTGGCAAACTACAATGTATTTTGTCACGTTATCGAATAAGAAAAAAAAAAAAAACAATTTTTAAAACAATAGTCCTCAAATTTTACGTGCAAGTGAAAAATTACACATTCCTCGAGTATATTATAAAAAGATAAATAAATTTTCTCGCAGAACGCAATGGAAGCCATGGGCCTGGTGGCCATCCTGGTGAACTGCGCGCTGATCGGCCTCAGCGGCCAGGTGCAGCGCATGTTCCCGGAGATGTCGGCGACGCAGACCATCCTGCTGATAGTTGCGCTCGAGCACATAATGCTGGCCATAAGGTTCGTCATTATCGGCGCGATTCCCGACATCCCCACTTGGGTGGCTACTGAAATGGCGAAGGTCGAGTTTTTGCGACGGGAGGCGGTCAGGAGGTTGTCGACGACGCCCTCGCCGTCGGAACAGCAACCCGGGTGGTTGGGCTTTTGTTTTAGCTTCGCGCCGCGAAAAAGGTTTTTATTTTTTCTTTTTTTTTTTTTTTTTTGTCGCGAGAACACTTCATTGTTGTCATTGTTCTTTTGTAAACATGTTCTTTTTGTTTGTAAAGGTTTTTTTTCCATTCATTTTTTCGAATGAGATATAAAAAAGAATTCTTGTCAGTTAATTTTTACTTTTTTAGATCAAAATACGTGGTAAACAATTTGATCAATAGTTTCGAAAAAAAGTTTATTTTAATTTTTGTTTATTTTTCCTATACAAGAGAACATATCAAATATTTATTGATACTTTATATAAAAGTTAAACAAATCAATTTAAGAAATTGAAAAGGTGTCAATAAAATAATTTATCCGTCTTCAAAATTCAGTGGTTGATTTTCTTATGAACTTGGTATTATTATTTGTCGATTTCTCAAAGATTGTATGTAGCTAGAGTAAACTAAAATAATATAGTAATTGTAATTTAAATATTTTTGTAATGTTAATAAAAATACTGCACTGAAATATTTTTGAACATTTAAATTTTAATTAGTTTGAGGTAAACATAGTTAATTCTTTGTAGTTTTGTATTTTCATGACTTGTTCCAAGTAATATCTATTTAATCTTAATTTTCTAAGAATCAATCGATAGTCAAATAAGATTTTATTTGTCTCTGAAGTATAAGTAGTATTCCTGTTTAGAAACGCAAATGATAGCATGGACCTTCTGTTGAAGAAAGAGCGTCTTTGCGTTGTGAATAGTATGGTGATTTTAAATGTAAATTAGAACTTTGGATTGATAACTATTAAGGCATGAAATTTATTAATAATTTAATAGTTTTGAGTACATTTAAAAAAAAAATTATTTTTACTATTTCAAAGTAATCTTTTTTAGACATTCTATGATTAACTTAAAATTATTATAACTTACTCAAAAATGATTTATAGAGTATTCGTGAGAGTGAGAAGATAAAAACTCTTTTATCAAAATAATTTTCATAACGATTTCGAGCCAACAACCTCCAAAATTATAATCACGCTATCCTCAACATCATAACACATACCAAACGATTTTCCTAACACAAAAACTAGGTAAGTCAGGTAGAATCACCAGAACCCTCATCAAATAAAAAAATCGAAGAAAAATAAAAAAACACAATGCCACCGACTCACGCTATCGAAAAAACATGCATATAGCTCAATCCATCACCACCTTCATACATACGCCCACACACAGCGCAACAACACCCCCGAGATAAAGGAAAAGACGACCCAAAAAAATAATAGAAAAAAAAAACCAAATCCTTC